>VZRQ01009389.1:478852-733985 GCA_013397975.1 Machaerirhynchus nigripectus | reverse complement strand
CCGTTTCCCAACCACGCTTTTTTCAAGCAACCAGCATCGAAAGAAAGCTTTGCCCAGGTTGTGCCAGCCGGACTGGCTGAAAAAAGGTCTTCAATCGTGAGGATCCCGGACTTAATATTTTTCCCGATTTTTCGAAGGTTTTTTTTTTCTTTTTTCCGGTTCCAGTTTTTAATTGTTAAATAAACCGTTTTTATTTAGTTTAATACCTGAAATTATCCTTTTTTTATAACACTCTCAAGCATGAAGATATTTCAATTTTAAGCAGGCACATAGTTATAAAAGGATGCTGAGTCAGCTTAAAAACAGTGCTGAGATAAATAATTTACCTTTACTGGCACTGATAATACTTGAAATTCTAAATACTATTTTCCCCTGTGTTTCAAGGGGGATTTATGACTGTAATTTATGTTGCTGTGTTGCTTTTTCTCAGTTCAGATGCAAGGCTTCCTAGTTTTGTGCTTTGATATATATTTTACTTCCCAGTTATTGTGCATTGAAAGATCACAGTATTTGCCTTTAAAAAACATTGTGTGAACTTCTCTGGGTTCACTGCTGGATCTCCAGCATTGGCCTGTTAAGAGTTTCATTTTTAAATGCAAATGGTATGTAACTGTTTATAAATCTGACAAAAGTCTATACAATGGGCATAGATCTGCCCTAATTTAATCACACTGGAAAAGTGGCAGGAGGTTTATTTTGCCCCCTCTGCAGAAGTGTCAGCTCTCTTCCCCCTGCTGAGAAGCTCTTGGCACTTTGCTGGTCCATTCTCAGTGAGACAAACCTTGCCTTGTAATTCCCAAGGGCTGGGTGAGTAATGGCGTACATCAAATACACGTTTTCCCAACCTGAGTGACTGACAGCAGCGTATCAGAATGGGTCATGGGTGAAGGATTGTTGCTGCTTAGCTGTAGGTGACTTGGAGCAGGAATCAGTCTCATTATTCTTTGTTCCTACAGCATCTTCCTGAAGGTGGTCCTGGTCTGTAGCTTGGCTGTAAAACAAATCCTGCTGCAGGCTCTCACTGCTCTTGACTCTCTTCCTTGGCTGGGAAATGCAATGGGCTACAGGGCTGCAACTGCACCAGAGGAGGGACAGAGGCACAGCCAGACTGGCATTTTGCAATCGAGACGATGCAAATTCTGGCTTCTGTGTCAGAAATTGTCCTCTTTTGCATCTCTTGAAACTTCATGTTTATTTGAACCAATCGCACGTTCCACCTCACAAATGGGTGACAGTATTGTCCCCTGCCTTTCTTGGGACACTTGCTGGTGATCTAATCTGGCTGGACATGCATAGCAGCTACCAGCCTTCTTGTTCTCGCTTCTAACAGCTATCCTGGCTGTAGCTGCTGGTACAAAGCACTGTTGTTTCTTGGAGTTTTTTTGAGAGGCGGGTGTGGAGTGTCTAGTGGCTCGATACGGAGATGATTTTCTTGCAGAGTGCACAGGTATTCGGTTAACTTTTACTTACAACTCAAAATCAATCCGTTTCTGTCATTGGGTGCATTGTTATGGGAGCCCTGTAATGGGCTGGTGTGTAGCATTAATTGTTGCAGATTTCTGCAGTGAGGCTGGGATGCATTTGTATTCAGGCAGAGGATTTCTAGGTGCAGGAGGAGATTTGAGTCTGATTCCAGACGCATTATAAGCAGCGGGCCATGTCTGCATGCCTCCATCCACATCCTGCTCCTGCATTCTCCTGGGCTGGAGAGCGTGGCCAGGGCTCCCCAGCAGAGACACAGTCCCAGCTGACAGCATTTGGGAGCCACAGGTCCAAATCTCAGCCTTGTTTGGCTGCTTGATCTTCAGAAAATAACCTCCCTTCCTCTGTGTCCCTTTGTGCTTGACTTCTTTAAACAAGTAGGAATGCTGTTGTTTGGTTTTGTATATTGTATTCCAGACCCTGTGCTCTATTTAAGGGCTGGCTATTGTTATTTTACCAAAGTGCAAACAAAAAGAATGAGCTCTATTTAGTCCTTGATGTTTGGTGGGAGAACTGGGGAAAATTACCTTTAGGTTGAAACTATAAAAGAAGGAATAAAGATATATTGCATTTTCCTAACTAATAAAAATTTGACATGTGGTTTCTAATCTTCAGCCTGATCTCTCTTGCGTTCCAATTAATAAGAATAGCTTCTATCACAGAGTATTAATTTAAGACAGAATTAAAAGAACCAGTTTCAGGCAGGTTGTTGGAGTGAGAGCTCCTCTGGGCCTGGGCCCAGAGGAAAACTAAAGCACCAGAATTGAATTAAAACCTTTGGATAAGCTGAGATACATGAAATCACACCAAAGTGAAATAGAAATATAGATTTTTAACTCTTAGTAGAAAAATATGCTAAGTGCCTTAAACATTGAAAAGCTGCAGCAAAGAGACCTTAAACACAGTTTGTACTGCAGCAGTTTTACCTTTTCACAGAATTTCCTTACTCTAGACAAAACATAGATAGAACTGTCTTGTTCACATGTTTTAGATAGAGTGTTCACATAAACAATAAGAGTTGATAAAAACTATATACGCAAATTCGTGTAATACCTATGTAAGACTTGTGTAAGATTTACGATCATTAGAATTAGACCAGGCTAGGTTAAGAAAAGAAAACTAGAATCGTGTGCTAATTTTATTGGTTAATTAACAAATATAATCCTCTAACTGTAAGTTACTTGGAACTGCAACTGCAACATCTGCAACATCATCAAGCTTAGCCTGCTGTCGCTGTCGCTGCTGCTTTGCCTTATCGTGTATCCCCTTCGAACTCTACCTTCAGAAACTATGGAACTGCAAAATAAAGGACTTTAGCAAAGCAGCAGCCTCCTCTGCTCTTTCACCCTCGGCCAAAAAGGGAGGGTGTCCCGTCACAGCTCAACAGCAGGTCATCTGTCTGTCTGCAGTAACATGGGGTGGGTGGTAAGCCCATGCCTTCAGAGCAGTTCGGGTGTGCTGAACTGCAGTGTACAATGGTCAGTTGGGTTGGGTGGGCATGGGAGTCATTCACATCCCTGGCAAGGAGAGGGGAGATGGCAGAGGGGCTGGCTGCTGAGGTGGGCAGGTTTGGGTGGGCCATATGGCACAAAGCAGCAGAACCTCTGAACTGCTGTCTTGTGGCAATTGTCATTTGGTACATACATCACAGGTTTGCAAAGTTCAGTTGTTGGCATACAAAAAGCCTGGTGGCATTGTACCCTAAACCTGCATTGGAAACCGTGGCCTTTGAGTGGACTTTGTGAGCAAGGTGTGAAGTTGTAGCCATCAGCTGGAAACAAGGAATTGAGGAGGGGGGCAGTGAGAGAGCTCCTAATACTCTCTGTGCTCAGGGGAGTATCCTCACTCATGTGTGAAGGGTCTCAAAATCCTGCTCAGGACGAGAGATTCTCCCTGGCTGAGGAAATTCATGGGACTTTCAGCAGTGCAGCTTGGAAGCTGCAGTGTTTATGGGAAGAGGACTGGCTCTCATGTGGCAAGGGTGAGCCAAACTCCCATTGCTTGTGATCGTGTAGGTCTGAAAGGGCAGAATATGCTGCAACTGGCCCATAAGGATTGCAAGAATTATTATTGTTGTTGTTGTTGTTTATTGAGGCTTGTGCAGATGAGCAGATTGCTGCCAGGTGTCTGCAACTTATACAAAGTATCACGCCAGTCTAAAACGAATGGGATTGTAGGGCTGGTCTGACTGGACAGCTCACCTGGGCAGATTGGAAGCTGTGATCTGAATTGTGCTGGTTTAGGTTTAAGTCTAGTCTCCTACAGCACAGCTTTACAGTTAAAATTAAATAGTTGAAAATAGAATAAATTGCATCAAGTGGGTCCTTTGATGTCAATCAGCTGCATGTCTGAGTCTGGCTTTGATGTCAATCAGCTGCATGTCTGAGTCTGGCTCATGCTAGCACTGTATCAGGAGGAGCAGATGTGAGGAAGGTGGCATTCCCATGGGTTCGTGGATGGAGGAGCTTCTAGTGTGTGATTAAATGAGTTGTGGCTGTCACTTTTTCAATTCTTGTTTTATTCTTCTGTTTGTTTATTTTTAAAGAAGACATGAAGATGGAGGAGGAGTGAGGACAGCTTTGTATTCCTCCTATATTTGTCAGCTCCTGTCTTTCTAAAAATGTCAGACTTAAATTTTTCTGTTTCAGTATTGCACAAAAAAATTTTATCCTGATCATTGTCTGCACGGTTTCCCCTGGAGTTTGCATCACCTAATTCTTGTTTCAGATTATCCTTTAGTTAGGTCAGTAAAGAAATACCAAGGACCAGAATTGGTGCTGTGGTAAATCTGTACAGCTCCCTCAGAGGGGAGCAGCCAAGCCGCGGGGCTGTTATTGTGGATTGTGCACATGCATCCATATCCTGCCAGACCATGAAGCCAGACATATTTTTCCAGTCCTAGAGCACTGAATCAGCGCTAGGAAGTGACGTGAGGCACAGGAAAGTACAAACCTCCCTCCCACTGCAGACATTTGTAGAAGTTCCCCTGGAGTCTCGAAGGCTCCAGGGAATGGTCTCTTGGCTCTGTGCTTCTTTGCTCTCATGCTCTCCTGAACGTTTCCAGTGTTTCCATCTTCTTCTGTCCAAAATCAGCATTGCTGTGCTTAGCACTCAGCTCTTTCAAAGTTTCAACTCAGTTGCTTACGGTGTATCACCCTACGGCCCATCTTAGCCCAGATGCCTTTTTCCCTCACACTTGTACAAATCTGTGTGGCTGCACTGGCAGCAAGGCCTCTTCCCTCCCTGAACCTTAATGGCATCGCTTTACATACAAGTATCAATTTCTGTATTACTGGTGTCAGTTTTCCTTATGTTAAAGAAATGTTAAGCACCATTAACATAATCATACATGTCACTGGCAGTGAACATACCTTCAGAGGTGCCTCAGCGAGTGCAATGTGAGCTGCCCTCCAGCTACGCAGAACAAAAGGTTGTGTGTTAACAATATTAATGGCTGCACGAAACCAGTGCAGATGAAATCAGGCTTACTTTTAATCAGTCTTCAGGGGTTTCATGTGCTGAGGCTACTTGTTTATATTGGAGACAAGGTTGTGCCAGAATCTATCAAGCACAGGGAAAATGATCAGTCCATTTTTTGCTCAGTCCTAATGTGAGAAAAGGAGACACTCCATGACAGGGAATCAACCTGAAATGATACTTTGCAGAGCATCTCTTAGTCTGAGTGAAGCTGGGATACAGCGATAAAGACCGTGATGAATCTGTAAAATATCCTTTTAACATCATTGATTCTACTTACATCTATAAACATCAAAGCTAAATGTGTCTGTGGGTTCTCTAGGGGAGTCCTCAGCCTCTTCAGGGAGCTCTGTCTCGTAAGGGCAAGAAATGGATTGTCAGGTATAGATAAATACAGCATCTCATCATTCGCTTGTGGGTTGTATATTGGTAAAATATTAGTCATTGACCACTTACTTGGGTGAAACACTTCTATGATTCAATACAAAAAGCACTGTTTCTTTTAATAGAAGGTTTACTTCATTAGGAGGGTTGTTTTCTTGCTGTTCTGTGAATATTAAAACTGTCATTTCCTATGTATCAACTGGAATCTGCTTAACTGTGATACTTTTATGGTATGGGGGATGCCTTTTAAACATTATTTTTATTATACAAATCCACAGAGAAGTTTAAAAATGAGAAGTTTATTATTGTAACACTGTAAGAATTTTCATGCTTCTACTCTTCCAAGCAAACAAAAATTCATATTTGAAATGTGCTAGTGTACCAGAGTCCAAGTCAAAGTTTCATATTGATTCTTTTCAAAACTAGACATTTTCAATATGTATATTCAGTATACTTCCGAATCTATCTGTTAAAAAAATGCTGTTTAGAGAAGCTACAATATGTGCTTCCAGATCTTTTATGTAAGAGCAGGAAGGAATATCAGAACAGTGTGGGTTGGGTTTTGTTTTGTTGTTTGGGTTTTTTAAGCTGATAATAGTTCTGCAATTTCATCTGCCTGCGCTCAGTACCAGAGGAACTAATTGAAAGTTTCGGCCTGGTTTTATACAGTGCAGATTAAACATCTGTTCCTAAAATCAATGAACTTTAAGAAAAATCAGTGCATAACAATGCACATAGTTGATTTGCAGATGACAGTGAATATTGCTGTTCAGAATTATGCCCTCTTCATGTACCTTCATGTAGTACTCTGAAAAAAGCTAGATTTGCTCTCTGAGGACACACACACACATGTATTCCTTGCTTCGCAGGAGTACGGATGTGAAGGACCAGCTTACAGGTGAAGCAATGACCTGAGATCTTATGACCTTTGTCTGTTACTACATTGATCAGGCTTTTACATTCTTCCTTCTTCTCCCATCTGCCTGAAATAAGTAAATATAGTGAAGTAACTGTCAAATTAGAGTCTGAGAGAAGTTGGAAACCAACCAGTTGTGCTTCCAGCCAACTTCAAAGAGTGAGGTTGTTTTTTTCTTCCTTCTGAAACACAGAATCTTGTGGATATGGGCTCCAACTGTTTATCTGAAGTCAAGTTTAGGCTGCTTTAAGATTGCCTCTGCTCTTCTCCTCCCTTTGTTTCTTTCTACAGAGTCTTGGCCAACTCCAAGACTACTCGGTGATCATTAGCATTTCAGCAGGAGACAATGAATGGAGAGGCAGATGTGTCACCTGTTCCACGGTGACACTGCAGCCATCGCTGCTCTGCAGGGGTGCTTCAGGGATGCTGAGCATCAGGGGGCTGAGATTCCTGGAGAGAAAGATCTGGGGATTTTTTTAAGAACTAAATTGCATTCCCTTAACAAGTGATCAAATATGCAGGAAGAAAAATGTCTTATAAGTCACTTTATCCTGCTTCAAATTATTTTTAAAGAAATTCTAAGTTAAATTCTAGCAATACACTAAGATGTCTTTCAGGAATCAAATGTGACAGCAAAGAATGGACTTTCTTTTTCACCTATTTAAGGTAATGAATTGGACCTTTTTTTCCCCCCTAATGTTCCACATCCTGCTGCCATCAAGGATAATGACAAACCCCTATTGACTATAATGGGGAACGGTTTGGCTTTTTATCAGGGCTAAATTCTAATTAAGCCTGAAAAAGTAGATCTTCAGCCAACTGTACTTTGCCATGCCAGTATCACATCTGGCCCGGTATCTTTACATTATGCATATTCAGTCTCCTCTTGCTGCTGGAATTTTCACCGGCTTTGCCCCATTCTATGGGCACCTGGAGCTGCTCTGAGATTCTGAGCTGTGGATCTTGCTGAAAAGGTGTGGGAAGGTGAGGATGTTCACACTCTGGAGAGGTGCCAGCTGATCACCAGGGGGCTGCAGCATCCTTCACCTCTCTCACACATTGAGATCTCACATATTGGCCAGAGTATGTGGGAAGTGCTTCCTTTCCACTCCTTGGGACTAAAGCTTGGGACTAAACCACCCTTGGGTGGATGTTCCTCACCCTTCCCACACCATGTACTGCTCTCAGTGTGCTGCCGTGGCTGCTTGCATATATGTGTGAGCAGCAGCAGCTGTAGCTTTGATGGCAGTATCGACTGCCCTTCCCCTGGATCGTGGATCACACTTCCATATGGGATGAGGGACAGTGATGTGCCGAGCTTATTAAATACTCTGTAATGCAGTCCTGAAGTTACTTCAATCCCGCCTTCTGCTTCCTCTCACCTTTCAGGCAAGAGAGGTAATGAGTGAGCAGAGATGACCAGAGGGGCAGTACTAAACCTTCTTGTTCAGACAGGAGCAAATTAAAGATAACAATGCATCGCTGAGGCTGGAAATTGCCGACAGGCAGAAGAACAGCATTACCTTTCCCGATCGCCAAAGGCACTGCTCACTCCCTGCTCATCCAGTTAATGGATTTTTTGTTTCATTTCTTCCCCTAAATTTGAAATTAATTTATAACCCGTTCCAAGAGCATTCCACACTTCAATCTTACCTTTGTTGAGATGTGTCTTACCTCCTACAGTCAAATTTGGATGGTGGTCCTCAGTAAAGTGTCATTTGCTTTCAGGTATTGCCAGCCTTACAACATTAGGAAGGTGGGAATGGCATAGGAAGCATGAGGTTTGTTTCTTTATTATTCTTTTTCCTTCCTCTGCCTTTTATTATCTTTTCTCTTTTCTTAAGCCTCTGAGGAATTTCGGGAGTAAGTTCAAACTTCTTTTTCAGAGCCATAAAGTTCCTTTCCTTTTCCTTCAGAAAAGGAAGAAGGTTTTATGGAGTTTTGTGTTTGTGGTTTCTGTGTGATGGGTCCAGGAGCCAGGATTTTAACCCAGCTACACAGCTGGGTGACGTGATGCCACAATGTGTTTCTATTAATCCATTTTTGGATAAACCTGCTTTTATTCAAGCATCAAATACCTTATCAGTGTTTACCTTTGTTTTATGTGGATGGCTTACACTAACTTCTAGTTAAGTGCAAATGCTGACACGAAATAGGCAGCCATCAGGGATCAGCCAGATTGTTTGGAGAACTATTCCAATTCACTGTTAACTTTGCAAAGAGAGAGTTTAGATAACCAAGAGAAGCTGCATTTTATAGGACGTATATATGTGTGTTTATTTATTGCTCCATATGCATATTGCTTCCTATGTCGGAGGGGACAAAGAAGGACACTGTTAGTCCTAAAGATACACTGGAGTGCAGGGGAGAGAAAAGGGCTTAGTTCTTATCTCCTTTGTCTAATGACAGAAAAATTGAATGACTTTTGTAAATGTTTCTTCGTCATGTTTGACCCTATGGGTCCCACTCATGAGTGTATTTAAGAGGAACATGCGTCCAGTGTTCTGTGTCCGCCAGCTTTGCTCCCCCCTCCAAAGGATGGCACAGTGTATGCTTTATTTCAGTGTGTGTGGTCATTCCTATATGAATATTTTAAAATGGTTCATGGTGGGGAAAGGAGGAGAAACAAAGGGCTTATCGCATTTTCTTCTGTAAAACAACAAAATAGAAATCAGTGGCCTTGTACAGATCAAGGATGCACTAACTGTGGTAAGCCTCTCTCTCTCCAGGAATGTATCAGGCTTTATCCAGGATCTCTCGATAGTCTGAAGAAATACAAGTCTGAATGACACTTCATTTCAGAGTGACACTTAATTTTCAGAACTGAGTTGATTAGGAAGATATTACCCATCTTCAGATCTTTGCATTCAGTTTTGGTTTTTTTTTCCTACTTGNGGTGGGGGGGGGGGGGGGGGAGGAAGGGGGAGAGGGAAGGAAAAAGAAAGCTTTTCCCTTTAAAGTAAACCCTTTCTTAGGCTTAGCCTTTTTACCCAGATCCCGGCGCCCAGCTCGGGCAAAGCGAGAGGTCCAGTGAGAGGCGATGATTGTCAGGATCATGTGGTGCGTTCTGTGGGTGCTGTGAGAGCCGTGTTTATCCAGGGCCATGTGGAGGTGGGCGGGTGCCTACCCGGGGACAGGGGGACAGGAGAAGCTGGGCTCCTGCAGCAGCCGTGCTGTGAATAGCCCACATTGACTGAACTGTCTAACCGGACTAATTTGCTGTGCCTGTGGGCTTGATAAAAGAAGCAGCTGCTGGAAAGGGCTCGCTCAGATGCATGTAGATGAGGCTGTGGACTGCCAGAAGGATCCAAGCAGAATTTTTTTCTTCCTTGCTGCATTTCTGCTAGAATCCCTACCTTCGGTTCCCGTGAAGTTGCATTGATCAGGTAAACTATTTTAGTTGTTCCCTGCCTTTGGTGCTGGCTGGCCAGCGTGCCAGCCCACGGGATGGAGAGCGGGATGAGCAGGCTGTGCTGCAGGGGTGGCAGGAACAGCTCCCTTTGGAGCAGACACTCATTTTCACTGTTCCCTGCAAGCTGGCAGTCGTGAGGCTTTGAAAATCGTGCAGCCATGTTACACAGCCACAATTATTTCCCTTTCTCCCCCTCTCCTCCCCATTTAATTTTCCTGTGAATAAGGCTAAGTCTGGTATTTCTCGTTTGCATCTGTCGATGCACCAGCCAGCCATGTTTTTCGTATGATTATGTGCTGTGCGGGTCTTGCTGGGAATGCAGAGATGTTCACTGTCCTTTTGGAGTCAAGCCCTTTACGTCTTCTCGGGGGGGGAAGGGGGGGGAGGGGGAAGGAAAATATCTGTAGCTTGCTGCATGGATTTCTGTGAGCGCTGGGGACGCAGGCTAGAGGGCTCGTTTGGACGCAGGGGAAGATGAGAGCTGAAGGCTCTCCACATCCCCTCACCCACCAAATTTGATTCTTTGTATTAAATTAGGTGTTGCCCTATATCATCCCCCCAGTCCCTACCCCCTCCTATATTTGCATCTATTTTTCAGTGTTGATTAAATAAAGCTATGGCTCAGCTGGAGAAAATGAAGAAGAAAAAAGGATGAAAAGGATGGCCTTTTGTGTGGAGATCTTTTGTGCGGCTCACCCGCCCCCCTACAGCTTCCTGGGGTAGTACCAGCAGCCTTTAGTTTAACTGGCTGCTGCCTGCAAAAACAGCCTTGCAGAATTTGGGGAGGGGGCGCGGGGCTGGCGAGGGGGGGAGCTCTGATGTGTCTCCTTGCAGCGTGAGAGAGATGTTAAACGGGATTGAGAATCTGCAGACTGGAAAATGCTGCACAATTTAACGGAAAGGGTATTACCTGCAGGGATTAACCCTGTTTACTGACAATCTCTTTCTGCTTCTTCACTTCCCACTTGCTGTGTAATAGCTGTGGCGTTTCTGCAGCAAGAGCCTGGATGCTTTGGAGCACGGTAGTGATTTTACCTGACACGTTTGAGAAATGCCCTGTAAATGCCTTAAAACCCGAGTGTTTCATTTCTCCTCGAAAGAAGCGTTAGAAGGTGTTGTCCCTCCCCGAAAGACGTGTTAATCAGCAGGTTACACCTTGTGAACTTCTGTGAATGGGTTTAGAATTCACTCACTGTGAATATTACCCCACTTCTCCCCACTTCAAGTGCTTCCACCCGAGATGTATCTA
Organism: Machaerirhynchus nigripectus; assembly: GCA_013397975.1. Classification (NCBI taxonomy): domain Eukaryota; kingdom Metazoa; phylum Chordata; class Aves; order Passeriformes; family Dicruridae; genus Machaerirhynchus; species Machaerirhynchus nigripectus. The sequence goes on along the minus strand of VZRQ01009389.1, from coordinate 723,065 downwards.
TGTGCAGTCCTTCTTTGTAAGTATTGCCACTTTTGGGGTCAAGGCTGCTGTAGGGGGATTAATGGCTTCTGTGTTATGGGAGGTGCTAGGTCTCTGAGAGAGCCCTGGCATTCCCTTTTGCTTGAGGAAGTGCTATTTTATCCCCACAAACACATACAGATAGAGATCCTGGCTAAGTGGGGATGATTTTAAGCTGTTGCTTGCCTGCACTGGAGAGTGGAGCATCTCTTTTATATGAGACCTTAGTTTTAGGCTGTACTGGTTTACAGACGTGGAGGAGCACAGTACCTTGAGCACACTCACCCACTGGAGACCAGAGCACTTTAGTTCAGTGGTGCTTGTATTGCTCTGCTTTCCCTGAGTCTCAGTGCCTCATCCATGCAAACTCAAACCTGAATGCATAAATTTGGCTGCACAGCCTGATTGCTGTTGGCCCTCCCAGCCAGAACTGAGCATGTTGCAGATTGCAATATGCCAATTTAGGCTGTATGCAGAACCTGATTTTCTCTTACTGTAAAAACTGTAATTAGGCTTGCAACTGGGTAGCTTTGGACACACATCATTCATCGCTGTGGGAGTATGGGGGTGTCATCATGCAAACATTTTCCAGAGTTTTAGAGAGAGTGGAGTGGGTCCAGGCCATTACTGGAGAGATCTAAACCCTAACCCAGCAGCCTGAGCTTTGTTGTTCAGGATGTCACTGCCTGATTAATCGCTTTTCTTGTGGGATATGGGCTGAGCAGAGATTGGCTATTGTCAGTGTGAATTATGGAGTGGATGAGCATGTCATCTGTTGCTTTTAGTGGTATGCACTCTAAAATACTCATGCAGGCCTTTGAAATAAGATGAAAGGAATCTGAAGGAATGAAAAGAGTAAAAATTGTGAAACTTGAGGTTGCCTATGGGCTGTCTCACTAGAACAGGATGCTTTGTGGAGATTCAGATGCCTCTGCTAGGATCAGCACATGTAAACATAAGTCTGACTCAGTTACCAGTAGGGTCAAAAAAATTCAACTATCCGTTTAAAAACAACAGCAACAACAAATCATTGGATAGAAAGGCAGTTTTAATTTTCCAGTTTCTGGGTAAATTTCTAACTGATTTTTATCTGCTTTTTGTTTGCCTTTGTTTTTCTCCAAGATGAAAGCAGGTGAACCTAGAAATGAAACAATGAGGTGAACTGCACATAGAATATTGCAAATCAAAAGTGTAAAATACAAAATTATTAAAAATGATAAGAAGATCTCTTTTCCCCTGTCATCTGCCTTTCAGGCATAATTAAAGCTAGGACCAGATTTCAGACAGAGCAGTGATTTTCAACTTGATGGCGTCATTTTTAAGCCCTCATTGGTTTCCTCGCCAGCGACTGGTGGATACATGATTGGAAAGCCAGTTTGCAATATGAGGTGCTGTGTTTCAGCTATCCCTTCACAGTGTTATTTGAAATACTGGTCTCCATGTGTCTTCTGGCATTTTCCAGGATGGTGAGGTTATCATACTATTTTCTTAAGTTTCAATTAAAAAAAAAAAAGGAAAGAAAAAGCTTTTTGAGATTTTTGGATAGCAATAAGTAAATAAAAAAAACCAAACAAACCCTCCATGCAACTGCCTAAGAGTTTCACCCATGATGATGATCTGATGTATAGGTTGTCACTCTGCTTAAATTCCACAGCAGAACTGTGACACCATCTGTTCCCTTTCACTGTGTGCAAAAAATGGTTTCCTTTCATTAGCATTAAGCTGCATAAAGAGAGTGGAGATCTAGAAATATCCCAGTCTTTCCCTGACACATACCTTCTTACGACAGAGTTCATTGCAAACATCACTCCTGTTCCTAAGAGAATGGGAGGGTTTGAGTTATATGCTATTAAAGGTCTTTGAATAGCAGGGAAATAAAATAAAAAATCGCCCCATCCATGTATTGCAATGAAACCAGAAAGCTTTCTGAGATGTGTTAAGATGGTGTTGATTCAGAACAGCTGTCTTTACTACTGCATCCCCTGAAGGCAGTAGGGCTGCTGTCTGCCAGTGTTGGTGGTATCTGGACTGCTTTGGGGCCTCTGGGATGCAGTGATTTCCTGAGCATGGGTCAAACCCCACTGTGCCCATCCTCAGAATGTGAGATTTTAACTTACAGTAGCCCTCTTTTCACTAAATATTCAAATCAGAGACCTCTGCAAAGTCTTAGTAAGGTCCTCAGTTGTAGATTTGTTCTGGAAGTTATACATTTTGCTTTCATTGTCTCTTTTGATTGACCACATTGTGTTTTAATGTTATTTTAATGCCAATGCAGTGACCTGTTGGTGATGACACAGAGATGTGTACTCAGCACTGCCCTGTTGCAGGCTCGTCCTCTGGCCACTGCATTAGGATAAGCTGGTAGATAAATGCAAGGTGGGAGAAATCAACATCATTCTTCTCTGAAACGCTATCTGTATGTAAATCTCCCGTGCCATTTATTCCCCCTTAAAAGTTGCAAAGCACTTTCAGTTCCTGTTTAGTGGTTGCTCCCTCTGAATTACATGAAGTAAGTGAGAGAGGTCAGCCAATGCTGTCTTGCAGGAATGAAACCTCTTTTTGTTGTTGTTCCACTAAGCTGTTGCAAATAACATTGGAGATGCAGCGAATGTAGAGCAAAACAAGCCACCAGAATTACACCGCATACCCAGTGGATCTCAGCATAAAATATTAATCAGGCACTGCAGATCTCAGTTGTCATCTCCTCATATGGAACAACGCACAGAGCCCCACTCTGCCCCTTCCTCCCGAAGGTCCCAGAATTAAAATATTTGTTAGCTGTGATTAATAAAGACACCTGACTGATCCCTTGTTGTCAGGGAAAAGTCTCTCAGCATTTTGAATCAGGTTTAAGGATCAGACTTCAGAGCTTGATAAGCACAAGCCTACACTGAAGGGAGTGCAACATACTTGGTTTAAGCTTAATGCCAACTGGTGAAATTCACTTCCCTTGGATGTGACAGTGTTTGTTGTGACGTAAAAAATGGTTTTGCCCAATTATCTTGTAGTGATTCCTATTTCCTTTAAACCCCATTAGTTCTTCTCAGTTTTCTTTTTCAGCAGTGAAAAGAGCACTGTTGCTCAGGTGCATTTTGAAACTTCAGTTCTGGTGCCATCTTCCGTTCCAAACCAATTTAATACCACCACAGCTCTTTCTCTACAAGCTGACAGGCTGGGGTGAATGAGTTGTCAAGGTGTAGGAACTTTGCTTGTCATGTAGTCACAGGGAAAGACTTCTAAAAGAAGATACACTCCTGGATTTGGTGTTGTCTGAGCAGCTGGTAATTTCTTCTTCACCCATCTAGTGAGGGCCTGCTAATTCCTGGTCAAAAGAGCAGCATGTCCTCAACATAAAGCATGGTTTGGTTGGTGAGTTTATGCCTTATAAAGAGACTTAGGTCTGTGGGATGCTGTTGTGCATGACCTGTGTTTTTACGGATGGATCTGGCATGAGCATTTCTCCACCACAGCCTTCTCTCCACCCAAGCAGCAATTTGCATAAAATGTGTCAGAGCTGAATAAGTTTTAAATTTTTCTCCTGATGCAAAATAAAAGGTCTGATTTTTACTATTCAGATTAATTGGAGAGAATTTGACTACAGCAATATCATGACAATGGTAAAAGAGAAGGCAGGTCTTTGTAACTGACTACACTGTGAAAGTCCTGGGAGCAAAACGAATCCTGTGCAAAGCAGTTCGAATTTGGGGAAATTCTCCAGGAACAGCTCCTCTGAATTCTTGCCTAAATCACACTGCTTCACGTCACAGTTCTTAAGATGGCTTACAAAAATACGGAATTTAATTTGTGGCAGCAATTTGTGATCCAGGGTATAAGGAGCTGATTTGAGATAGAGGTGGAGGAGGCAGAATGTGTTGGAATTAAAAATGCTGGGCTGCAGATTTTGCTCATCATGACACAAAATTAACACCCTGTCCTGGCACAGAATTCCCCATGTGGAGTCCCAAGGGCAGATGAGCTTTGTGGCCATGTGTGGGAATGAGCTGCATTCTGCCACTGCATTCTGCATTCTATCAGTGATGGATAGGTACCCACGATGCAGTCCAGCCAGTCGGAGAAAAATGGTGGATAGTAGAAGGAGGCTTGAGAAGGGGTAAAGCCATGATGCTGAATGTACTGAATATCCCTCGATTATGCTCGGAAATGAATCAGAGTTTCCCCTCAGTGCATGTTGTTGCATCTTGCAGATGTATTGAAAATCTGTGTTAGAGTTGTGAGCAATTAACACATTTCCTGAGGACACATGGAGAGAAACTAAACTTGCATGTGATCTACCGCAGTTCTGCCTTAATAGATCTTGGCTATTCCTGTGATTTAAAATGACTTTACTGACACACAACCATAGCTAAGTGGTGGTGTTCTGGTTGTGTGGACAGGGTCCATGTTGCCAGTGCGGGCTGCTTACCCCCCTGATTTGAGTAATTTGCTGGGATGGTGTGAATCTTCCCATTGCAATGGACCGGACTTTGGTTCAAATTCAGACTGGGAGTTTTCACCTGGAAGAACGTGGTTTGGCTTCTCTTTACAGAGATGCCTTCAGAAAAAAAAAAAATAGGTAATGAATACAGTTGAATGGGAGACAGTTTTCCTTCCTACTAAGTATTTTAAGGTATCTGGAGCAAGAACATTTTTTTTTAAGTTCAACACCTATTGCATTTTTTGTTGAACAAAGATGAGACACAAATGAAAAATAACCCTCATTGCAGCCAAAACACATGCTGGGAAGAGTATGGGAGAACTGGCCTTTAATAAACTGGATTGGTGCTATCACCACGCTCCTGGAGCATGGAAAGCACATCCAGTTCATACACTGCTCAGTGAAGACCAGGTGCATACTGGAAAGGAAAAGGACTGGGTGAACATCTGCATGAGGGGGGATACAGCAGGTAAGAGGATGTGTTGTAGAAGAGGAAAGGGTGGAGATGAAAAGCAATAGAGCAACTTTTATGGTCTGGGGAATGTTTTTCAGATAGTGTGACATGGAGGAAGAATAAAGATAGTGGATTTTTTGGAAGAAGGCTTCTGGTCTCAAGCTTCAGAGATTTGAGATTGATTTGAGATTAAAATTATGTGATCTGAACGTATCAGTGACTTTTCTCTGAAATTAGAGTTTCTGATAACTCTTGGATATTGTGCATGTGCTAAGACCTCATTCAAAACACTCAAATATAGATTTTAGTACTGTGCTGGATTGGGGCCACCGTGATAAATAAAAATGTTAATGATTTTCCAGGCTCATACTTAAAATTCAGTGGTGGAGGTTTGCAAACGGATTGTGCAGATTGCCAAATTAGGTCCAATTACTCAAATTTAGATGAGCTTAGCATAAAACATACAAATGTGTTCAATGCAGTATTCTGCTTAGGTCTGTGATTTCATTTCACCAGGCTTATATTTGCATGAGTTCATTAAAATTGGTTCCATTCCTTTTTTTCCTTAGCACTGCTTTGAAAAAGTGGTATTTAAGCTGGGGAAAAACAGTAAAGAACAGAGTTGTAATTATAAAATGAAGCTAACTGGAGTCATGCAGCACTGCTGTGGTTCATTCTGTCAAAGAGGGAACTGGAGAGCTCATTACTGAGCCCAAGGTTCAAACTGACCACTCTTTGTCAAAGATTCCTGGTATATCAGTCAATTAATTGCAACCTTCTACTCCATGGTTATCCAGTCTCTGAAAAACAAAATTTCCACTTCAGCAGGACTGCTCTTGGTTTATATTCTAATTAATATTTATTTTTCTTATTAAAAATAAGAACTTGGACAGGGAAGCACTGCTCCTCTTATGTTTGTTAATCCTTTGGGGGGGAAAAAAACAAAAAAAAAAAAAGCCAAGACATCTCAGCCTGAACAAATGAGAAAATCTCCAGACAGACTAAAGGCTTTAATGAGGTTGTTACCTCTCTCTAAAGCCACACAACTTTTTCAAAAGGTAGTGGCCTGGCATCTCCTGAAACATGAAGACATGCCTGCTTGTCTGTATTAATGGCTTTATTTATTGTTGTATAAGGTATCCAAATGTCAAAATAATATTTATGTTTACTTAGAAGTACCACTTAGTGCTCCAGTAAGTTATGGTTTGTTATTTGCAAGTTATTTTACCTAGTTCACAGCCCAGATGTGAAAAAGCACACTTACTGTGCAAGCAAAACCACTTTTTAAAAAAGAACTGTAATACAGCTCTACACCCCCCATATGTGTATCTGTATTGGTATAGGAATGAATTATCCATGCTGTGAGTCTGAACACTTTTAAATAGCAGTTTAAACAATGATCTCCAGCAGTCTCAAAGAAACCCTAATGTTTAATAAATTGGTAATGAGCTGCTTAAAAAGTGTATTATGGTATCATAACAGCAAATTTGTAATTGAGATTGCAAACTGGTTTTCTGCTGCGAGCAGGTTCTGACAGTCTGCTCTCGCTCAGCCTTCTCCAAAGAATGGGTTTCAACTTCAAATTTCTTGTGTGTGATGGGAAGAGGTTGTTCCACTTCTCCCAGTCCCTGTCTGCTGAGGGTGATTGCACAAGGTGTTTCCTCTCATTCTCCTGTTTTGCCAAGTTGTAGTGATTTTGCTTTTGAGAAAGTGTTCTGGCTCTTGGATAAAATGGAATATGTCAGAAATTCTTTTGTAGAGAAGAAAAAATATTGTTGTTTGGTTCACTACCATGACAGTTACACAGGTGTTTCCAGAATAGTGGAGTTCTTTGCAGGATGTAAAAATTCATGAGACAAATCCTCTCTGACCTTGGTAAACCATCTAAACCTTAGTTACCGCTGGGTGTGGTAGCTTAAATACCTTTCTGTAATCATAGAATTAGCCATGAAAATAGAATCTGATCTCTGGAGAGTCCAGAGTGTCCTATTTCACCACTACTTCCCAGTACAGCACTATTAATAATCTCTGTGTGCTGGATCTGCCTTTGTTAGTGAAACCTCTTTTGGCATAGGTATTCCTGTGCCATGTGCTTTTCCCGACTGGAAATGGGAACAGTAGCTCCATTATTTATGGAATGATTCCTGGTGAATGCTAACATTGCAGCCACTTCCTCTGAGTGCCCTGGTGCTGCCAGTGTGAGTTTTTGCAGTGGGAGATGTGAGTTTGTGGGAAACGCAGTTACATATTTTGTTTCCACGCTGTCACAACCGAACCAGGCAGGGCAGCCTGGGCAGGAACGTCTGGCACAAATGGTTCTCAGTTGCTTCCTCTGTGAAAGCTGTTGCTTATTCGTTTCATTTGTTTCTCTACTGTATTTCGGAATAAAACCCCCTAGAAAATACAGACCTCTAAGTGATAATTGTGTGAAGTTTTGAGGCCAACCCCAGTGGCTGAGCTGTGAAACAGAGGGTTGTAAATAAGCACTGCACTTACCCTTGGACAGCAAGTCTGGAATGAGTGTTTAGGCATTTTCACTCCGTCTGTCACTTCCAGCCAGACACTGATTGTAGCAGTCTGAGCTGCCTCATCTAAAAAAACTATATTGCTGGTTTTTACATGCCTCCCAGGACTGCAGTTAGACTTAATGAGACAAGCAGTGTGCCCTGCCTGCCAGCAGCCATGTTCCATGGGACAGCAGCCATGTTCCATGGCTGGCACAGCCATGTTCCTGGCTGTGCCAGCCCCGCTGCCCTGGCGCTCAGAGCGATGATGTATTTGAGCTCGGTGGGAGCCAAGGTATTTGACACCTCTGAAAAATGAGGTTTATATCAAATAGACTGTTCAAACACTTAATAAAAATGAAGTCTTTAGCCTTTCCCATATAAAACAAGACACCAAACTGAGGCACAGGAGGGAAAGCCAAGCAAAGAGGCAGCTGCAAAACTCTGAAGCCTTCCAATGTTTGGACTGAGCTTGCTCTGCCAGGATGGTGCCCTGCTAGGGAAGCAGGGGGGACAGTAAAGGTAAGCAAAGAAAACAGTCACTAAAAAGAACATTTAATCTGGACTCTTCTAATCAGACATGCTTTGAGGCTTCTCTTTGGCTTTGAAGGTCAGAAGGGGCTCCCATCTGCAGCTGGTTTGGCCAGAATTCATGTGATGGAGGGCAGTGTTACCTGCAAACCAGGTTTTGTGGTGATGGAGGTATGGGGGGAGATATGGTCCAGAGAGGATGACATCTTCTGGGTGTCACCTCCTTCACAGGACGTTTCATCTGTGGGGACTAGCCAGCTATATGTGTCACCCTAACTTGTGTCATGGTGTTTTGTGCTGTTCCTCCAAGAGAAGGCTCTGAGCTGATGTGAATGTATGAACTCAGGAATCTCTCTCTTGTGTATTCCACCTTGAGATTTAGCAAGCATTACCTAAATTTGGATTGTCAGGACTTGAAGTATTTCATGGTCTTCCTATTTAAGTGAGATGTATCAGGGCCATTTGTATTTCCTCCAAATTTATGCAGAAGTAATGCTACCAGTCCCTGCATTTCCAGAGAAAGAGAAATCGGGGCCATCAGTGTTGTGCACTTGTGCACATTAGAGGTTGGCCTAATTCAGTTCAATTTAGGAGATAAAATACTGTGAGTGCACTAAGGTTTCTTGAGAAACCAAGTTAAATGTTTACATAAATACTCAGTCTGTGAAGCTCTTGGAGGGTGGCTTAATGGACTTAAAGCACAGTAGTTAAGGTATATAGGTGGTGGTTGCAGATATGTGTTTCTGACCTTCTTCTGTAACCTTGGGAAGCTTTTCCTTTTCTGTAAAATAGGGATAACAATACATCTCTGCCTTAGCAAAGTGCCTTCAAGCGACCTGATGAAGTGCTACATACAACCAGCCCATGAGAAGAGCCTTTATCTGCTGCATCAGTTATTCCTATTCTAAGGCTGGCTGCTGGGGGAATAAATAGAACTTGTTCCTCTGTATTAAGTGAGTGCCCAAGTTCACGTCTGTTCTATATTTAAACATGCAGTTATATGTTTTAAGACATACTTCTTCACAAGTTTTGTTATTAAGCACATGTGCCTTTCATAGGGTCATCGGGACCATAAAGTTTAAATGTTGGATGCAGAAAGGGGAGAACAGGAAAACCTTTCAACATGCACTTTATTAGAAATCCATTTCAGATGATCCCTGTGGAAATGTTACTGATAGTTTTGTTTCTGAAGGCAGACAGTAACTAGTCATGATTTTTCCAAAAAGGAAATGCTATGAACTGTGCAAAGCCTAATGAAGGGGAAGTGGCTGATTTATTGTAAACAGTTATAGCTTTCTGATGTTGCCTGGGTTTTATGTTAATCGTGTTGTGTGGACTGTCTGTTGGGAATAACTGAGAAACATGGAGGATTGAGTAGCTTTTGTAGTCCATAAATTATTGTCTAGTGAGTGTAGGTTATAGTTTTGATCAACTTCAGCACCAATTTCTTTTATAACTTTTCCAGAATTTTAGCCACTTTAATATACCAAGTTATGATAAATTATGAGTTCAGAATAGAATTGTGTCCTATGGAAGATTGCTTCAAGGAGGGATTCCTTTAAACCTTTAAAGAGAGGACAGGAGGAAGTGAAACATTAAAGAAAACCCAGTCTATGTAAAGTGTGAATTCTCTCATTTGAATTCTGAGCATATGTTTCTTTAGATATAAAGAGATACAATGGCAACAGCACTGCTGTATTTCCTGCTATTGCAGAAACTGGGAATGCCACATAAGACCTTCCATGCTGGGAATGATCAAAAGCCTCCCCCAGGTTTTTGGCTTATCCTTTGGTCTTAAAATGCCTTTTGAAGGCAACATATGTGGAAGAAGTAAGAGCAGAGGACAAGGTGCCAAGGTTTCTGCTGCAATGCCCAAGCGCCACTGAATTCCAGGAGCAGCTGGGTGCAGTGGGTTCCAAAGCCCTGCTCTGGAACTTTGCTGCAGAATTGTCACCAGCCCCTTTTATTTTCTTCGTGGCCTTTACAGGGGCAAATGAGCAGTGAATTATGCATGATCCATAGGTTATCTCTCCACATTGACTCCTGATCAGAATGAAGTACCATGTAGCTCTTAAATAGCTGTTTTATGAGAGTTCTGCTGCAGTCTTTTAGAGGGAGCACAGCAGAATATACCGAGCTTAAACTTGTGCCTGCAACATCCCTTTCTTTGTTAACAGGAATTAACACATTAAAAAAGGGACTTTAAGGGTGCATTATGTAAATCAGTCCTAGATTTCAGAGAAGAGTTGCCTTTCTGTGTTAAATATGATTTTGAACCTTAAAATATGTGTTTGTGTGTTATTTGTATAGAAAGTATGTGGTCATGATAACTGAGATACACTTATCATATATACTTGAATTCACCATCTCAGCTGGACTTTGAGCTTGTGACATCTTCTGTTTAAAAAGAAAAAAAAAAAATCCATGTCCAGCAAAAGAAAGTTCTTCTTTTCTGCTTTCTACCCAGAAATTAATCTTCCCCATGACATATTCCTAAATCACCCAGGTAGCTGGGAAATCCTCCTCCTTCCTTACTGTCTCGGTTTGAGACAAGTTTAGGGGGAAACGCCCTGAAAGGGACGTCTCCTCCAACAGAAGACAGGTTTCAGCACTCTCTCCCCCACCAATATGAAAGGAATTTCTTGGATGAAAGTGAAAAAAACTATTTATTTAACAAGCAGAGTGCCAGGACACAGGACACAGGAAAAATGTGAGTAATATCAGATAATAAACCTCTCTGCAGAGAAAGCTGGTGGATTTAGAGTTCCCTTTGTATCTGGCTCGGCCCCTCCCGAGGCCCAAGGCTGGGACTGCAGCCTCCCTGCCAGTCCACAGGGTTCTCAGATCACAGCTGGGCCGAACAGTTCCGGAGGAGGAAAAAGAAGTTACCAGAGGATTTTGGTATGCTGGTATGGGAAAATTTCTTGCCTCAGCTAACAGGCTGGCTAAAAGCAGGAAGGTGCTCCCTCGGCTCTGCAGCGGTGGGAATGCAGGGGAGCGTGTGTGAGTCCTTGAACACAAACCACACTGAAGAATTCGCTCGGCTTCCCCCCACTTTCCCTCGGACCCAGCTTAAAGCTGCAGGACCCGTGTCTGGGTGATAAGCAGATGAAAGGGGAATTCAGTATTATAAAATCATCCCAAGACACTTAAAAAATTCAATGTGTCAGAGCTGAGGACAGGATGGGAAGGGATTTATGCTGCACTGAGCATAGCTCTTCTAGATGCAAAGATGCTGGGTGTTTAAAAAGGTTTCCTAGAGAGCTGAAGAAACAAGAGCTTTATGGTACTGAAGCATGGAAATTTTTACTTACTCTATGAGAGGCCCACCTCTAGACTTGAGAGAGAGCTATGCAATCAGACTTGAAAGCTGTCATACTTGAAAGCTCTTTTTTTTTAGTGTTTTTATTATTTCCTGCTTAGTTCCTATATCGATGTAAAAGCATGTTCTGTTACAGTGTGTGTATTTTCATTAAACTGGAGTCTTTCTAATTTTTCTGTGCACCAGTGTAGAAGAAGGAAAGGCTGCAGAGGGCTTCAGCAGACAGCTGCTGGGAACAGCCTCTGCATCTCCAGACAAGGGTTATGTGTGTTTGTAACAGCTGATGAGTCCCATTGATACTGGTTCTAGCATGCCTTAACTTTAAGGTAAAGAAGACAGCTTGTGCATGTTGGCCAGCACATTTAAAGCTCTCACACTGTTTTTTATTCTTAGTATGGCGTGAGGTAGCCTGAGAAGGGCACATTAGTCACAGGCCAGAGCTGTGCTGGGTGTGTAGACACTCAGCACAAATCAATATGCGAGATTGCCAGCAAGATATGATGCAAACTGATGTAGACAGGAAGGGACTCTAAGAAACAACCTGTTGGACAGTAGCTGGTGGTCCTGGCACTCTGACAAGCCAGTGGCTGCCAGGAAAGGCCTTGGCTTTTAGAACATTTTAGACAAAGAAGGCTGGGAAACTATGGTGTAGCATGGATGGCTGCTCACCATCTCTGCCCATCTGTGTTACTGTTGTGGTTTTGGTTTGCATTTCTTACCTTCTCTGAGATAAGAATTAGGAGGAATGCAAAGCAGGCTCCAAACTTAAAGAATACAAAGAAGTTTTTTAACAGAACTAAAAAAGGATTAATAAGGGTCAAAATACACCTTCAGAACACGTCTCTTCCCCCATCCTCTCCCCTCTTCCCAGTTACAACATAAATATACAAACTTGGGATTATTTCAGTCAGTTCACCACCTCTGTAATAGTCTTTCATCAGTTCACTTAGGGAGAGGAGTCTCTTTGGCCCATGCTATGGGGCCTCTCCACAAGAAGGAGTCTTCTCATGGCTTCCAGTGTCATAGCACAACAGGCGCCCGGGGTGGTTTTCTGCTGGCATGTGAAAAGTCCCTTCCCTCGGCTTACAGCTTTCCCCACAGCTGTTTTCGAGGGTTCAGTCTTAGCTAATGGGGTACTATTTTAAGGATGAGCTGTTCAAGAGCAGAGGTTCTCTTCATCTACTTCTAGGATCATCTTCATCTCAGGAGCAGAGGTCTTCTTTTTCCCTGGGAGCAGGGTTTTCACTCCATCACTATCCCTCTCTGTTCAGGCTTCTCAAGTGGATCACAGCTACTTCACTTCACCACTATTTCTCTGTTCAGGCTTCTCATTGGATCACAGCTACTTCAGCAGTTACTGATTCCAGCACAGGCATCTTTGCTCATAGTTCCAGTTTGAACGCTCCACCCCCCATGCTTATCACAAAATTACAAGGGGTTCTCTGATGTATCATAATCCATCACCATAGCTTTACAAAAGAATTTCAGCTTTTAGGTTTAAAGCATCTCCTCTGTCGCCTCTCTCTGGGCTTCAGCTCTTTCTTCTTCACTGACTTTGGTGTCACTATCATGGTGTCTATTCACGTGCCTTTGCCTTTCCCTTTCCTCTGGCCTGGGAGAGGATTGATGTTTGCAGGTCTCACATCTTCTGGGGAACTTACAGTTTGGAAGGGGTCAATCTTACCCGGAGTTTGCAGCTGGAACTTTATCTTTCTGTTGGTCACATGATCTCTGCCGGGCAGTGGCCGGGAACTGGTCTTGGCCAGAGCTGTAAAGTTCATTTCGGTCTCACCAGAGAAGGGAGGCCATCCCTGCCTGCACGAAGCCACGGGCCCCGTGGCCCCCGCCCTGCCGAGCAGTCAGGCCCAGCCCGGCCCACTGGCCCGAGCGGCCAGAGCCCAGTTACCTGTCCAAGGGCTGGAAGGAAGAGAGAGTTCCCCAGGCTTCCACACGGTTTAAATATGTAGATTTCAAGAAGTGTTAGTGGTCTAAACAACTGTCCATCAACTCAGGTTCAAACCACCTCAGTTACTTTGAGCAGAAGAGTAGGATGGATGGAGCAAACACTCCATGGATGGTGGCAGATGGATGGAATGAGATGTCAGTGGATATTCTTCAACATGAAATAGAACTATGTAGGAGACAAGGGCATGTGTTGACTTAGTATGGTCTCATATTAACTAGTGTTTAATGATCTCTCTTTTTAGAAAAGAGATTCCACTTTGATTTTCTCAGTGGATTCTCTTTGATTTTCTCAACTGCCATGATCTACACCTGGTTGATTTTCACTGTGAGGGTGGTGAGGTTCTGGGAACAGGTCACCTAGGGAGATTGTGGATTCCCCAACCCTGGCAGTGTTCAAAGCCACATTGGATAAGGCCTTGAACAACCTGGTCTAGTGGGAGGTGTCCCTGCCCATGGCAGGGACGCTTGGGACTAGGTGCTCTCTAAGGTCTATTCTAACCCCTTAAGATTTTATAATTCTAATGATTGTCAGTTGGGCTCTCAATGAGCTCACCACAATTGTCTTGTAAACTCAGAAGCAAAGGTAGAAAGAGATTTTGCGCCATAGCTCTACTTTTTCATTCTTTCTGCTTGAAGGAGGTTTGGATTTTCCCCACCTTTCACCCTTGGCAGTCTTCCATGTTGTTTTTAATTGCAAAGCAATATGGTGCTTTTTCCTCAGCTGGAAGAGTTGGCACATAGTTCTTTTGTGCAACTGAGACAATAAACTGTTGTATTAATCACTTCACACAAGGTAATAAATAATGGAAGAACTGTTGCTTTTACCTCTCAGGTTTCTACTAAAATAATCCGACTTCCTGAAGGCCTTAGAAGTGGGATTATAAAACTGGATTTAAGTCTGTGTCTTTCCTAGTGTCTTCTGCCTGACCGTGCACCATTTGAGATACCAAAAATCTAACTGGCAGTGTAATTACTAAAATACGTTCTTATTTGGAAGCAGGGTTGTTGACAAACTTTGTGTGTCATCTACCTGGTGAAGTCTCATTTAGTGTGGGGAAAAGAACGGTCCCTGGCATCCTGAGCCATACAGCTTTCTGTGAGATGTTGCTAGGTGCAAACTGCCTTTCTTCTCCGGCAAGATTAAAAGGAAAACCAAGCTAGGATTGCCCTTTGGGGGTGGTTATAGATAGGATGTGAGAAGCCCTTCAAAATTCCTCTTCTCAACATTGCTTATTTTGCTAACAGTACAGAGCATCAAGCACACACCACAGCAGATAAGGGAATTTGGAAATCAGAGGCCCAAACCAGTTTTTCAAAGTCCTGGGTTTTGATCTTTCGAGTTTGACGCTGTTTTACTGTCCCTAGCCACATTTGTAAACAGCAGTCTGGGAAAGCACAGCAGGAACAAGGATTTCAGAGACCCCACATAAAGGCTGCAGGCTGGTGGGTTCCCCAGTGTGCCGGAGGAAGATATTACATTCTTTTTTTCTTTTTCTATGAGAGATGGGAGACCCATGTAAAGTCTTTGTCAAGAAGATGTTGCAATTAAAAGCAAATAGTCAGGTGAGCTGCAGAGAGTGAGCATGTGAATGCCTTTAGCCCAGTGCATAGGCATGGAGAAATGAGTTTTCCTCCTTTATTTCACCATATTTAATTGCACAGTTGGTGTGTTGGTTTAACACAGCATGTTTTTATTGGGAGCTGGAGAAAGTTGCTCTAAGGGGGACTGCAGTGAGGTGCTGCAGCACAGCTGGGCTCTGGTCAGTGCTAAATGGTGGTAGCTGGATTTAAGCACTTGAAAATCTCAGAAAAACTCACATTTTGTTGTTTACTTTAATGTTTGAAAGCAACAGGGGTTGCTTGCTGGGATTTAAATACACTTAAGACAAAACAAATGCCAGAACAGAGCAGTTTTTCAGGTTAACATTTAGCAGTGTTGGTGGCTATATTTCTGTTCAGGGCTGAACCTCTGTGCAAGCAAGGCACAAAGCAGGAGTGCCTGAAAAGCAGAAAACCACAGCATTTACAGTGAAGAAGGCTGTAGCTTTTCCCTCCTGGGACTTGGTGCCCATCAACTCAACAGCTGTTCTGCTCTATAAGGACACTGCCAAGGTTATTAGCATCTACAAATTGAGTGTCTTGCTGATGGTCTTTTGTGAAGTATTTAATTTCTCGGTGAAGGAAGAAGGAGTGAATAAATTGCTTTATCCCTTGTCAGAGCTCTTCTTTATGAAGTGCAGTCATTTTACTCCCGGTTTGGGATTGGCTTATGTATTTTTTAATTACAAAATTAAAATATTCTAATGATTAAACTTTGCTCAGTAGCAATAGCAATCTCATATGTTTAACAAAAAGAAAAAAAAAAAAAAGAAGAAGAAAGAATAAAGCCCATACACTAAGTTTCAATGTGGGTCATGTACACATGAAGTCTATTACAATTTATTAAAAAACAAGGTCATTTCAATATTTCAAGGTGTTTCTGCAGGATTTCTGTGGCCTGGTATGCTACTGCAAGTTCCCAGATGCACCACTGTTGCTACCATGAGGGAGAGAAAATGCCAGAGCTTCATGGAAAACTGTTAAATTCTTCAAGGACTGGCTACAAGAGTAGAATAGGCATTGGGAAGATTTTCTAATACGAGAAGCCTGCATGATACTTATCTCAATGCTTTGGGCCAACAGAATTGTAACAGGATCAAGAAGTGATCCTGAGCTGATTCTCAAGTGCTTTGGGTGTTTCTTCACTGTCAAATTTTACTCCTTTTTTAAAATGTGAAACAGTGATTTTCATTTTCATGAATATCACCCAAAATGCATGAACTGTGAGCATAGAGTTGGCTTCCTACACAGTGAGAATTGTGTATGCTTATGTGATTTTTTCATTAAAAAACAATGGTGGGAAGATTCAAAATTCAGAATTCATAAGAGACTCCTTAATAAACACAGATGCAACCCAGAGGAGAAGCTTTTCCTTCCAAATTGTATCACTAGGAATTTTTAAAATAAAACGTGACCTATATTAGCAGTCCCTCCTAAAAAAGCACACCTTGCAGGTGATTTCCATGTGGTTTTATTTCCTAGTAGGTTACTGTGCTGATGGCAGAATTCTTCTTTAGTAATGCAACAGGAGTGTAAGGAAGCAATGGTAACTCAGCTGCCAAGGCAGAGCCAGAGACTCATGGTTGATTCAGTTGTTGGAAGAAACCTGGAGATTGGAAAAGATGGCAGAAGGTGTTGCTTCTGTCTTAGGTGGTGAGAGAACTGTCCTGTGGCAGATCATGGATATGACTGGGGAGAGTGGGGTGATGGAGTATGTACCAGTGAATCTGAAAAAAAAAACGATCCAGTTTTGAGACAGTGTCCAGAGACACAGGAGCAGAGGTGGAAGAAGGAGAGGAGGGTGGATGCGCAATGTCAGGTACAGGATGAAGAAGCTGTGTCTATCAGGTGAAATACAGAGGGATTTACAGTGATAAGGGGGGATTGACATAAAAATTCAGGGCCACTGAGACAGTCAGGCTGGTGACACTGGGGTGATGATGCTGGGTGGGTTATGCTCTGAGGTAATACTCACCTCACCTGACTGAAAACATCTACATCTGAGCTAATGCTCTAGAAGCCCTTTAAGGCCAATGCAGATGAATTGATGCTCCTGGAGTGCAGCTCAGCTCATCATGAGGTGGCTGTTGGTCTGAGCAGTGCCCTGGTTTGACTGTGGTTGTGTCTGGTTGCTGAGAGCATGGGGAGTCTGAAGCACTGGCTCAGTTTGAGGTGTCTGCCCTGCCAGCCTCAAAAGCTGGGTGAGATCAATGCCACCCCCAGGACATGACGCAAGCTCCACTGCAGCTAATGACAGGGTGTTTGGGTAGACATTAAGGACTTCACTTTTAGCAGCAGCAGCAGGGGGGAGATATAAATGGCAGCACAGCAGTAGAAGAGGTTTCCAGCAGATAAGGCTGAGCTGCTCCTCACACGAGTGGCTGAAAGCACAATCCGTTGGTTGGGTGCCCACTGAGTGCTAATAAGATGGCTTGTGTTGCATTATTTCATGAGGTGGTGTCAAAGGCTACAGAAGATCTTGCTAGTAGCCGCAGGAGGACTATGATATATTCTGATTTTGTTTTCCCTTCTCCCAGAGGAAAACGGTAATTTAGTACTTTTCTCATGGGAACCAAATACTGGAATAAACTCTGGGGTCGTGAAATCCAGTGACCCTGCTCCCTCAGGCAAACACATACTATCATCCCTTTCATAAACTGATCAAATATTTGATCTCTCAGAAACCCAGCAAACTACAGGTTATGCTGACAAAAATAAAACAAGCTTTTGTAGGGGAGAGAGAAGCATTGCTCTGTGCCTTTCCCTAGCTCTTTAGTTTGTTGTTTTATGCACTGTGGTGTCAGTACTCAGGGCTTTACTAAGGCGGTAAATACAGATTTTTAAGAGAAGGTTTGGATTTGTTTAGTATTTGAACATCTTTGTGCTGTCCGTGGTAATTCTCACCTATCTCCTGGTGGCTTTGAAACGGCAGTAATGTTTATAAATGGCTTTAAGATAATTGACGAAAGGGGTGATTTGCATGGAGAACAAAGGAGTGCTGAAACTTTGGCAGAGACCAAAGTTTTGGTGCATGGGGAAATATAACATGAAAAGGGGAAAAGGTTATTTGCTGAATTTTTTCTCTCCACATCCACTTGTCTTTGTTCCTGCCCGTGGAGGATGCCTGTGAAGCACAACTGCTCTATTCCCCAGATAATTTTTGAGATGTAATCAGTTGGTCGGAAGTATAAATAACCTGTATCAGATTAAGTAAGTGGAATAAGCTCCCAGAATTTATATTCTCCATTATTATTAATGACCTTTCCTTATCACCCTGGAGAGGCAGCTACCTGGTTTCAAGGGTACGTCCTTGCAAGAAGGTTTGCAGATCCATGGGTAATAGAGGCGGAAGTTTAAGAACAGACCTAAACTGAGAAATAGGTGGAAAGATCTACTGAAGGTTTAGAGCTGATCATGTAGCTTTCTATGTGGATTTTTGGGTTGGTTAGTTGGTGGTTTTTTATTTTTAATTGTAGAAGAACTGAGCAGTTGCTCACAAAATAATGAAGATAACTCATCAACTGCCCACAAGGAAATTTAATCAAGTCCTCTATCAATTTTATTTATTTGAGGTTAGTTACAGTAAATAACCTTTGTAAATCATTGCAAACCTCTACAAAAAAGCAAACTGGGAAAAAGCTCTTGGACCGAAAAGTCACCAAATTTTGTCAACACCAGCGCTGGTGAGAGGGCTGGGGCCGAGAGCTGGTGCTGGTGTGTTGAGAAGTGCTGCTGCCCGGTTCGGAGGGGCGAGGATGAGGATGCTTCTCCCTCCGCAGGCGCTGCGATGGGCGGAGGCGGGGTGTGGGCGGCGGCCGCGCTTTGCGGTTCCCCCACCGCCTCCCAAGCCCTCCCCGCGGTGGGGCTGCCACCAACACGCCTTTTTCCAGGCAGAAATCCTCCCAGGCACCAGGTCTGCACTGCCCACTCCTCGCTTGTGAAGGTTTTTCTCCCCTCGCCTTTCCTTCTCTGCTTGACATCCCGTCTTGCTCCGTGCGCCGGGGCAGGCGCGGGACTGCGGGGGGCTCTGGTCCCCTCCCGCCGCCATTTGGTGCTGGCAGCCCCTGGTTGACAGAAGCCGATGATTGATATCAAGGCTGGGAGCAAACAGCTGCTGATTTGATTATTACTGTTTCATCTCCTAACCTTTTGGAGCACTGTGGGAATACTTACTCACCTAGTCAAGCTTTAATGGCATTTGGTGCAGTACTTCCCCAGGAACAATGAAGGAGTGGTGTTGTACAGAGGTAGTTTAGAAATTCCTGATCCTGTTCTTTGTGTTTATTTACAGATATAGGGAGAGAAGCAAAGATCTTGCTGTATGGAGCAATGGAAAATATGTCTATTTGATTGGGAGCAGTTACAGACATAGATGTGCAATATGTTAATAAAGTAATTGTGCTATGTTGCTATAAAGGGGATGGCTTCATTATAAAATTCTTGGTTTAATACTGTCATTACAGCAGATGTATAGCATATGAACTAATTTGCATGCAGATAAGGAGGCTTTGACAGCTTGGTAGCATAATTACTGGATAGCATACAGCTCACTAGTGCTGGGAGCTGAAGCTGTTACTGGAGGGGTGCTCATGGGACTAATTACGTTGGCTTTGTTAAATTTAAAATAGCGTATAGCCAGGAAAGAGACCCTTCTCCTCTGCTCCACGGTGTTGTGCACAGTAAGTTACAGAAGCCTTGAAGTGCTGCAGCCATTTTAAGCCATGCAAATGCCTGGATCTCAGCACTTGCCAGAGTAGTGGAGTCATCGACTTGGATTTAACCAGGGTGCCTGTATAAACTTTCAAACAAAAGGTTTGAAAACTCTGATATTTCTGTATATTAAAACTCCAGTTAGGTCCTTTGGATAAGTGCAGAAAACTATAGCTGTAGTAACTTTGTTTTGTTGAGTACCTGATGGAAGTTAATGCTGAATGGGTGAACTCAGAGTGGTGAATGGATTCTCCCCCCTCTCCCGGGTGTACCTATTGCCTTGCTTCATCACATCCGTGTCTTTGTGATTTGTCTCCGCTTAATTTCAAACATATTTCTGCTTCCTTTTTTTGTCTTTGCTTTGACTGCATCTGCAGTTTTTAAAGATCTTATTATTGAGGTTCCTTTATGGATTTCAATATGTTTAATTCATTACTAAGTCATTATAAATGGAAGGCATTTTATTTTCCTGGGGAAATCAAGAGAGTGCCACTGGAGATTATTCCCCCCCCTCCGCTACTGTCAGATTAGCTTGCAGAGAAGGGAGGAATTTGTGAATGCAGTTGACTTTGATTATGTAAGCTGGAAACTGGTGAACAGTATGGATTTATTTCAATTCCACTTACTTTAAAAAGAAATACATATTCAGCTGGGAGTGCCTTAGGGCATCAGACAAATGGGAAGCCAAGCAGAAAGTGTGTCTTCCTCCCTGACCTCTCCTACAGAGCAGTAGGTGATGCCAGGTAGCTGGGCAGACAGAGCTACCAGGCCTGCGGGTTGTGCCGGGGGAGTGGGATGGTTTTGGGGAGGAGGATGAGAAGGAGACGGGCTGGTTTATAGCCAGGGCCCAGCTCTTTGCCCTCAGGGAAGGGAGAGACTGCTGGTGTGTGTGGGGCACTGCG
Source organism: Machaerirhynchus nigripectus (assembly GCA_013397975.1). Lineage (NCBI taxonomy): Eukaryota > Metazoa > Chordata > Aves > Passeriformes > Dicruridae > Machaerirhynchus > Machaerirhynchus nigripectus. Next base: position 702,625 of record VZRQ01009389.1, on the reverse strand, counting down.
GGTTCTCACTGAGATCTTTCTGGGATTGGCAAAGGGAAGCACCCTTTTTCCCGCCCTGTTGGTGACATGGCAGCAAGGGACCGGGTGATGCTCAGACAAATGCTGTGACATCCTGCTTCAGTCAGCTCCCTGGAGGTTTTACCCCTGAAACCATCAGAGCCTGGCTCTCGTGCCAGGAGGGCCCTTCTCTCATATCCTTAACTGCTGCCAGCCCTGGGATGGAGCTGGATGTGGAGCCATGCTCCTAAAAATTATCAGCATTAAGGGACCACGGGGACACTCAGCAACTCTGTCCTATGCTATGGGTAAGGACGCTGTGCCCCATTGCCATAACACATGCGCTCCCTCAAAGTAAATGTTGCAACTCCCACTCATCTGTCTCCATAATACCCCATGCTAAACAAATATTAACTTACACCTTTCTTCTTTTGTGCTAAATATTTGCCCAGGTGTTTTATTTTGCAAAATTCGACCTCATCCTTGTATGATTTGCTTGCATTTTGTTAATCTGGGAATACTAACAGCCTGCTGGCATTGCTGCTAATTTGGAGTTTCTCCTGTGAATATAGTAACAAATTTTTGGAATGGTTTGTAAATCTTATCACTGTTCATTATGTATTTATTAATAGTAATTAGAGCCTGTCATAGCAATGCATTTGGAACTTTTTGTATCAATCAAACAAGCACTTTTTAGAAGATGATCATTTAGTAGGCAATTTAGTGTGTAAATATGTAAAAAATTAAATATGGTAGGAGAAACAGTACAGGAAAACACTGAACTGAATTAATAGTTTTCACCAAAATTCTTGTCTTGTCTGATCCTCCCCTTCCCCCATCTCCCAAAGCAAAGTAAAAACAGGAGGAAGAAGGGAAATATCTTACCCCTCTTTTTTTAAAAAAAATTACTCATTGAAACAGTTCTATTTGGGCTTTTTTCCATATATCAGAGATTTCAAGGCAATTTTTGTAGGTTATTCAGACAGTTTTAATGTGCACATGCATGTTGAGATATTTTTCCTCTTTTTCCTTCATTTTTAATGGTGAACTTGATTTACTTCAAAGAGTTTTGGTTTTTCAAAGGCCAGAAAGGAACACAGTTCTTTTGAAAATCAAGGCTCTGTGCTCTCTTGACTGGGTCTCAGTCATGTGATGAAACCTTTCCCAGCCATTGGTGTTGCTCACTCCTCCAGATAATGTCACAGTGTCCTTTTAGGACAAGTCCTGAATGAGTCCTTTAGGTCTCTTGCAATTTTCTGAACAATTAAAAGAATAGTAGCATCTCTGAGGAGTCATGACTGGACTTGGTTGTTGTTTCCTTACCAACTCTGCTCCTCCGTTTATGTTCTTTAGGCCTACTTTTGCCACTCAGGAAACAGATTATCCAGCATTTCTCCATCTTCCAGCCCAATCAGAGATTCCTCCTGAATCAGCAGTGCTTATTATTTCCAACTGTACATAATTATGGTAGAGAGGTTGCACCACCATAACTATGTCATGCAGTTATGTCAGCAGTTCTATTACAGCGCCATACTTTTAGTGTCCTGAAATGGGGATATAAAATCTCACTTTAGCTTTATAATCCTTCCAGTGGTAAGAGATAAGTGTGTGCAATTAGCCTTTAAGCAGTTAAAGAAACTCATAAAAAAATTCCTCTTTGGGATGTCAGTTGTGTACAAGCTTGTTACAAACTGGGGTTTAATGCACTTTTGCAAAACTATTAAGCACCTGAAGCTGGCAAATGGCCATGAAAATATCAATAATGCGCAAGCACAGAATGATTTGCAGGTTGGTGCAAAAAAAGAAAAAAAAGTGTGCTCCACTTTTAGCAAGTCTGCCAAAATGCTGTGAATATTTAAGGGTGAGGAATGACTCCTTCAGAGCTGTTCTACTCCAGGAAACAATTGATTATACATATTTAACAATCTATTAGTACAGTTGTATAAAAAACCTTTTATATATATTTAATTCTTTATGAAAATGGTACTTGACATGTGAGAGGTCAGCTTTTTGCAGTTGTTTTTCTTTATTTGTTTAATGGTATTTTGAACCACTTTTCCCACTGCAGTCTGCTCTCCCTCCTGTTACCCGCTGCCCTGTTTGCAATATCATGAATTAAAGGCAGGAAGTTGGCATTAACCAAGAGCTTCTGCAGAATGAACCAGCCTGATTTCTTTAAAACATTCAATATGGTCTTTTTCAAACAGGAGAAGAGGGTGATAGTTCGTCTCTGTTTAAGAAGCTAGGATAGAAGTTCTGCCTCACGCTCTGCTGTTTATCATGCTAGCAGAGACCAGTGATGATTGCAGTGCTCTCTGAGTTCTGACACACTTCTAATTATAGCATACACTGCTGTAAATTCCAGAGGTGATAATGAAGCCTGGGCCCACGTGTCAGCAAAGCTTTGAAAGGGTAATGCATGCCTTTTCTGCACTACTGGTCCTTATTTGTATGTTTGCGGGCACCTAGACTCCAGCAATGATGTCTTGCTTGTTTTCACTGAGCCAAGAGGTGAAACATGCAGAGCAGTGGAGATGTGTAATTTTAGCAAGGTAATTGAGTATTAACTATTTGTGTGTCCTTTGGGAGATGAACAAGGAGAGGGGCAAGGGCAGGAAGCTTTTCATACAAGACTTTGTATATAGAAAGTGTTGACAGGTCATTAGCGCTTTGCTGTCTGATGACAAACTATTTCCAGTTCTGAGCATGGGGTGTAGGAAATGACTGACCCCTGTAAACCAGGCTTACTTATATAGCACAAATTCAGCATTCACAAAATCAGGATGTGCACAGAGTAAGGGAGGGACTGCGATGAAGATGAGTTAGAAACTTGCTCTAGGAAGCTCTTGGTGAGTGATGAAGACTTTTTTCCTTTTTTTCCAGAAGTGATGAGCATAACCCTGCTGCTCTCTTACACTTTCCTAATTGAGGTGCAAACCCATCATGCAAACTTTTACATATTCTGCTCTTTAATCTTAGCATGTGAACCAAGGTGGCTCTCAGAGAGGGAGGTAACCAACTTTGCCCATCAGGTTCTCCAAGCAGAAAAAAAATAACCTTCCAGGCTTCAATCACTAGGAGTACCTTCATGTCTGGATGACCTGACAAATGAGTCCAGCTTCTTACTGTCGATAAATCAGTGCAGTCTGTGTGTTAGATTTGGCCTTCCATTTGCTTTGCTGGTGAGAAGAAGTGTATCTTGAAGCAGATCATGAGGGTGCAGCAACTGGCATCTTCTGTAGCCGCTACTACTTAGCGGCCTTGTGGTCCAGTGTGGGAGGGGTGTCCCCATTTGGACTTCTCATCCCTCTTTGGTGAGAAGGCTGGGACCTTATCCCAAGGTCCAAGCTACTCATTTGAAAGATAGAGTCACTTGACTCTTGTGGATGTGCTACATGTGGGCCAAGGGTACCAGAAACGCCTACAATGATGCGATTTCAGTCTCCGTGAGGAACAGAGATTATCCCCTGCCCTTTGCTGTGGGGTAGAGCAGCTGAGGAAGAGAGAAATCTAATTTAGCAGAGGTTTAACAGCTAACATGCTCCAAAAAAATTTTATGTGTTGGGGGCAAATCTGACATAACTGAAATTATACAAAAATCAAGCATTTTTTCCCTCTGATCTCACCTATTTTTGTCCAAGAGAGGAACTGAAACCCTGTTTCTGAGAGAGGGGGAAATTGCTTGAACTGGGATGAAGAAGACAGACAGAAAGAAAGAGAGAGAGATTAGATAGCCTTATGTGCTATGCCAGAAAACTGCAGCCCGGTACAAAGCTGGGAGTTGGAGAACATGGGCCTTTTGGTTCATCCATCTCTTTTTGTCTTTCTAAAGATGTTCTTTCAGTTGTGTGTTACCAGCTTTCATTTGCCTGGACCACGATCATCGTCCACAACTGTCTCCAAGGTTATACAGAATATCGTTTAAAATTAGTTGGTGTTGTTTAAATCCAAGTGCAGCCTACTGAAGGCTGCCAGGCTGTGCTGCCCAAAGGGATGTGTGAGGCTGAGCCAGCAGTCAGAGGTGGGGATGTGCAAGCGGATCAGAGAGGGCAAGGGGCACTTGGAGGTGAGGAAGGGGTGGGAGCTGGCTGAACACGTGGCACCACGCTTATCTGTGCAACACCTCGCAAACTTTTAAACCTTTAATCTGCAACGTGAATTTATATAAGCCTGTGTGTGGAGGTGTGAGGGTCACCGGGCTGCACCGAGGCTGGAGGTGAGCAAACATCGGGGAGAGCTCCAAGGAGCTGGTGGGGGCTGCCCAGAGCCGGGCAGGGGGCTCGGGGTCCCGGCGGAGTTATCGGGGTCCTGGACCGGGACACGGAGCAGGGAAGGCAGCAGCCAGGAGCTGCAGGGCGGAACCTGAGTTACAGGGGAGAGAAATTACATGTTGAGGTGAAAATGAGGTGACTGGTCCTCGTCGGAGGCGCCAGCTCGGGCTGTTTCTGTGTGAATAAACAGCTCTATGGAACGAGATACCCGAGACTGTGCCGTGGGAATTGTGGAGTGGAACTGGGAAGGAAACTTGGTCTGACTGTGGGAGTGGAGAGGGTAAGGAGGGTCCCTGTCAGTCACTGGAGCCGCTGTCATGAAGGGGCTTCAGTCCCAGGAGCTGTTAATGATCTATAACAAACATATTGATTATAGGGTTATACATAGAGATATATAACAGTTCTATATAGAACAATTGTGTAACGATATATATATAAAATGTATATATACAGATTATTAAATACAATCCTGGACCGTGCAGAGCTGGGCAGAGCCAGGCCGGGTGCCGCTGGTCCCGTCGCTGGCGTGGCCTCCCCGGTCCCTCTGCACTGTGGGACAGTGCTACCCTGGGAGTGAGTCCCACCCAGCACCCTCCTCCATTGTCATTCCACTCTCAGCCCTGCTGATCCCAGCCCAGGGTCTTGGGGGAAGAGTTTGGGTCTGGACAACACTCTCAGGCACACAGTGGGATTGTTGGAGTGTCCTGTGCAGGGCCAGGAGTTGGACTCGATGATCCTTGTGAGTCCCTCCCAACTCAGGATATTCTGTGACTCTGTGAGTTTGTGGCTTGGTCTATGCTGGAAAGTGTTGATCACAGGTGTGTAAAGGTCCTTGGCTGGATCTGAAGTTGAATGTTGCTCGTAATCCAGATACACAATCTCTTGCCCTTGGTAAGCTGCAGCACCTGCCCTAACAAATCCATAAATACTTGGCTGCTGAGCTCTGTCCTTGAATGACTGCAGTGTAGGTGTGCACTTTGTAAAAACTCATTTGAAAGAGGCCTGCTCTAAACAGATGAATGGGTTGGCTTGGATACCTCTAAAAAAGAAAAATTCTCTTCTACCAGCATGCTTTACAACTCTGGCGTAATTTAGAACAACATTGTCCTCCTGAAAATTCTGCTACATGATTACAGTGTTGCCAGCTCTTGTGATTTGCAAACTTGAGAAGAAACCCTGAAGGAGGTCATTTAATCTATTCCTCTACCTGAAGGCAAGAGCAGCTTTGCCTAAGCATCATCTGTGAAAGACATGGTAGGGAGAGTTATTTTCTGCTCTTCATGGTTTCAAAGCCACTGACCATTGGGACCACTTGTAGCTGCTAGTGCAGAGCCAGTCCTCCTGCAAACTTGAATTTTTGATGTTGAACTCTCTTAAAATCTACCTATGAGTGCTATAGTTTTTACCTAGACCTTTAAATATCACCCTGGGAATCTGAAGTTCTTTGAGTGGGAACAGTGTGTGGGAAAATAGGATGTCACTAAATAAACAGGTGCCATCAGCAGTCCACAAAGTTACTGGCCTGTGTAACACAGAGTATACAAAATAAACTCCTCATTTTCCTCTGCACTACTGTTAGGCCTGGGAGGAAGAAAAAGCAAGCACTGGATGTTTGAGAAGAAGCAGCTTTATAAATCCAGTTCTATAAATATTGTGACCATTGCTGCCTGGCTAGCAGGTATACCAGTCTAGATTAATTCATTATTATTTGTAAATTCACACATTGTGGTAACTCGTAGTCATTGTTTCCAAACAGACAAGGAGTGTAAGCTAAAGATCATGAAATAAAACCACAGACAGCCTGTAGATATCTTCAGCACCTGAGCTTTCATTGTGTCTTCTCATGGCCACATGCTCCATGCTCCCACTGGTTTTGATGGGAATTGGTTGCACACACTGAGTGGGGAATAAACCAGGAAATCACTCACTTGTCCATTCGAGAGGCTGTAAGTAGATCTGTGACAAGCAAGAGCCACAGCTGCCACCATCTGCTGTGAAGCATTCCTGCTGAATGACCCTCATCTGTGTGTCATGGAAAATACCTGCTTTGGTCTGTGGTAGCAAGAGCCTCTCATTGGTCAAAGCAGGATTCTCAAAGTTTGACTTTTCGAAAGTGAGTAAGTTCATCGCTGTGCATTTATCTTTCAGAAAAATTCCCAATCCAAATTGTGGCTGATAAATGGTTGCATTAATTATGCACAAAAGGGTTAATTCTACCAGCCTTTTTCCCTTTGAATGCTGCTTTAGCCTGGGAGGAATTGACTTGCATTATGCAGGTTGAACAAATTCACCTCCAGTCTGAACTTCTGTAAAAATCTCCAGGGAAGGTCAAGTTTCTGTTATTTTCAATAATAAATGAGATTCCCATTGAGTAAAATGATCCAGGAAATCAGCTTCAGCTCTCGGAATAACAGTTTTGTGGTCTCTGATGGAGAGCTGGGAAGAACTGATAAGAGTTGGAAGAGAGATAAATGAATCTCTCCAAGCTGCAGGTTTTACAGTTCTAACCTAGTAGAATTGGCTCCCAACACAAGTGTTAATAACTTTTTATTTAATTTGAAGATTGTCTCAGAGTTGTGATTTTCAAATACATTTGTTTACAGTCTTATCCTATCTCAAGTAAAATTTTCATAGGTGAAAGGCAGATATAACAATAAAGGAGAAGATGGTATTTTTCTAGTAGTCAAGGATTTCTCACAGCTCATACGAATGTCTTCCCTTCCGCATGTTTTTCTGCCAAATGGATGTTTGGAAGCGTTAATAATTGCGTTTTCCCCTTCAACTCTGGAAGTAGCCTAATTTGGCTGGACAGTCAGAAGGGAAAAAAGAAATAATTAATGTGATTCATTCATCTAGAAAGTGTAAAGCATAACTTAAATGGCTGTAGTGGTAGACAAAATGCTATAGTGAATGTTGCAAACTTCAGACTTCTGTTGACATACAAGTGATCTGAAACCCAACTGTGGCAGTTCATCAAAAGGATGTGAGTTTTCTTTTAATTCTGTTTTATTGGCCCTTTCCAATTATTAATCTCAGAATTGCTAAAGTACATGGAATAATGGATGGTTGCTGTTCAGAGCTCTAATTGACTTTACTGCACAGTCACTGTGGGAAAGTGCTTTAGCTACTTCGACTCTTTTGTATTGCCTCGAGAAAGAATTTTCCCCATGTGTTTTGCTCCAGAAGTCGTCTGTTGTTTTTCACTGTATGCACATAAACAGCTCTTGCCATTATGCCTGAATACTGAGTCAGCAGTTCCCTCTGATGAAGCCATCACCAGGGCCTGTCACGTTTATCTGCACAGATCAGCATCACAGAGCACGTAATGCTATTAGCTCCCAAACGTTGCCTGCTAACCATGGAACTGTGGGACACAAGTGACCTTCTGCTTTTTCCTTCCTAATCAGCTCTGAGCTTGGGCTGCCAGCTTGGCTGTTCTGCGCCTCCATAACCCATCTAAAAAATGGGCACAACTTCATCTTCCCACCTTGCTGGAGGCCTTTCAAAGGCGAACGTATTGACAAATGCTCAGATTTTTCGATGTGTGTTGGAAGATTGGGGTGTTAATTTTATTTTTATTTTAAACATTTAAAATGCCACTAATGAAATTATGTCTCATTTATTGGACTTTGGTCACCCTCATCCTGCAGTGGCAGAGATAGAAGGGATTTCCCTCTTATTTTCTTTTGCCTTTCTGCAACACATCCTTGACAGGATGAGAGAATATTTCTCAAAAAAATAGTGCTGGGAGATGGAGCTGCTGGCTCTCTCCAGCCTCATCACCTCCACCAGTCCCATGGGCAGCAGGGATCACCTTAAATCAGCAGTGTCCCGAGTCAGAACCAAAACACAAATTTTTTTTTTTTTTTTTTAATCCACAAAACGTTTATTGCCCCGGGGTTGTTATCCTGCAAAAGCTTGAGCATGTGTTTAACACTAGTAATGGAAATTGGTCTTGAAGCAATTGGGATACTTGTGTGCTTTGAACTGAGCAGGTGATTTGCAGCAAGCCCCGTTATCAGTTCTGTACCAGCATCTGTCTGGCAGAGTGGTTTCACCTGCATCACTCCTCTGACGGTCTCAACATAGCTGTCAAAGGATGAATGCTTCACACTTTGAAAATAAGTGCTGGAGTTTAGATTTAAACTTTATTTTTTTTAGTAAGGTATTATCTGTCATATGATATTCTTGTCCTGAAGAAAGGCAGTCTGACTCTCTGATAATCACTCGACTGTCCTCTAAGTCAAATAACATACAGATACTTCTGAGAGAAAATCATCTCAGGGTTTTTCTAAAGCCTGGATCTGATTATGTGCTTCCAGACATTCATTTTTCCAGGCATGCAGTGATCTACGAGCATGAGAAATCAGATTTCTGGGGAAACTGTCTTCTCACCACCTCAAATCACAACACCCTCCACCAAGTGGGTCTAAGCCACGAAGGTAATTGGGGCATTGAGGATTTCTTCCGTATCCTCTGTGTGATGCCAACGCAACTGCAAGCTAAAACCTGATGGTGTTTTTCTTTGCAGGGAATTGGAGGCAAGACAACGAACAGCTCATTTGTTTGGGCTGCCAGACAGTTGCATGAGGATAATTATTGTGTGCTGTTTATTTATGTTGGACTCAAAGCAGTGGTTGTGGGGACCTGGAGATACTCTGGAATTACTCACCGCAGTGAAAGTTAGAGCTGCCAGTGTTACAGCTCCGTGGGGCATCTTGTGTGGTCTGGTGCCCAATCAACACCAGCAAGGCACTGATAAACTAGCAAATGAATTTAAAATGGCATTTAAAATTGGGGCGCTTGCAGAAAATTATTTGCAAGAAGCTAATGAAAGGATGGAGTGTGTAATGTGATGGAATGGTTAGAACTGTAAACGACTATGCAGGGATATTTAACAGAGAGAAGGTATAACTAGAAATAATCAGATGAAATGAAGCAAAGATTATTTAGGCCAAGCACTGGAGTGTTTTATAGGGGTGTTGCTTGGCTTCAGAAAGGCAGAATAAAGTACCTTGTGAAAGTGTATCCTGTGAAACTGGTAAGTGATGACAGGATTTGTAGGCAAGGTTTTTATTGTTTGTGTACAACTGGAAAAGCAATGAAATCAATGGAGAAGCTTGTATACATTATCAATAACATGACAGTTCATTTTGGACTGCAGAGATGCAGAGTTATGCATGACCTAACCAGCAGGCTTTTACTGTACCAGGAAATGTTTTAATTAAGAGTGAGGAGAATGTACTGTAACTTGAATTTTCTTTAGTATTCTATTGCACTTAAAAAACTACAAGTTCTTTCTGTGTTAGAGCTGGGAGATGTGGAATTTGAGCAAAAGAACTGTGAATAACAGAATATTGTAATAGTTTTTATTTCAGTGGGGTAAGAAAAGATTTTAAATACATGTATTTGATTTCTTTTACATTTTAACACTTCCAGTTATCAATAGGGATGAATCTGAAACTCAAACACCCATCATCTTCTCAATGTTTTGCATTTTTTCAGCATCTTGAGCTGTTATCTAATCAGCATCACAGAAGCTGAACCAAGAGAATGTTTTCAACCAGCTGAAGTGATAGCAATCATGGAGAACTAAAACATGCCTTGGATACAGAGCTACTGAAAAAAAATGCAGGAATTGGTAGCAGTTAAGAACAGGTAAAATTAAGGGACAGAATCTGTAGGGAATAGTGTGTAAATGTGCATATTGCCGGGTAGATTTGCTGTCTGTTCTAGTCCTTCCCTTGAGTTTTACAGCAAGTGCATCCGTATGGTTACATGACTGCACATTTCTATAGTCTGCATCCTCCTTGCTATAGCAGAGGCAATTGCATTTTTTGGTCAGAATTGAATATGAAGCTGAAAAACTGCTAAGCAAAGGTCGAGGAGGATTTGTCAGGGAAAAAGAACCATCTGAACCAAGGGCTGGTGAGTGGGCAGAGCCAAAAATTGAGGAGCCACAGGAGACTGTGACATTCCAAGAGTGTGATGAGGTTATCACAGTTCAAAGTCCATTAGTTTTATAGCATTTCATGGCTCTGGGCTTCAGGAGAAGGTATTCCATGGAGACAGTGTTTTCACTGTACGTTGTTCAGGGAAGAAGACTGCTTTTAATAACTATATTGATGTCCTGTGGAAGTGTGGTGGAATGGGTGTGGTGGTGGTGATGTGTGTTTGCTTGTTTTGTTGTTTTGTTTTGTTTTTTTTAAGGAAAAAACCTCTCTGCCTCTTTCTTTTCAGTAGACTGGATGTGGTCACTGAAACAAACTTGAGGGAATTCCTCAGAGATAAATCAGTATATTTTCTATGACTCTTTCTTTCTGTGTTGGAATTTTACAGAGATTGGACTAATGAACTGATCTTTGTACTGTTAGGTGGGGTGTTTTATTCAGACTTCTAGCTGCAAATCAGAGGTCTGCTGCAAGGGCAGTTAAAGTCAAAAGGAGTTTTAGATCACACCCAAAGAGGGATGACCCACACTGTGTTGTATCTCAGCCATACAAACAGCAAAAGGAGGTGAGGAATCTCTGTTGAGGCAACTGAGCTGTTGGACATCAAATAATCTGAAATTTAGTACTGTGGCTTTTAAGTACAGAATATCTTTTCATGGATATATGTGCACATATGTATGCAGATGTTAAAAGTAAATATTGTTTTTGAATAAAAGCGGAATTGAAATACTGCAGGTGTTCAGTCTGTGTTGGAAATGCCATTTATTATGAGCTTAATTACGGTATCTGATCATAAGGCACGTCTGAAGCCTTGAAGTAGGATAGAAAATAGGATATCTTGTTTTGTGGAATTTAAAGTGTTTTGGTAGTCAAGTTTTAAAGAAAAGAGATGCGTTTTTTTCCTTCCAATAGTTGTGTCAGCTTGGGTAGTAGTGCTGTTGAGGAACACACCTGGTCCAGGTGTTGAGGCCAACAACTAGTCTGAAGGCTTCATAGATCTTAATTTGGACATGGTTAACTTCTATTCATGAGAAAAGGCCATGAGAAGAAAATAATCAGCTTTACCCGTGGAAGTGTAGTATCAACAGAAGTACGGAATCCAAACAATAGAAGCAGAAAAACAGCAACATGCTCGCACCTGTTATTTTTCTGAATGCTTGAATGCTTATGCTATAGGTAACCAATAGTATTATGTTGTAATTAAAGGGTAGCCAACAAATCCATTGCTGTAATTTAGTAGCCAATGAGTTTGTAACACAAATGATAACATACAGAAGTCTATAAATATGCAGCTTTTCTGGAATATAATGCTTTATGCTCTTACCCGGTGCAGTGTCCGTTTGTTTCGTGGCCACCCCAACAGCGACATCCAGGTAGCTGGGCTCAAAAGCTACAGATTGAGATGGAGACTGAAATGCACTTTAAGCTCTGGGTGGGAGCCTCAGACAAGAGGCCGTGAACTACCAACCTTTGGGATAACACAGGACATGAAGATGGGGGATGCCAGCCAGGTGAATGGACACTGAGAGACACCACAGGAGCCTTCCAGTCCCAGAAATTAAAGCCTCTGGCCTTGGAAGTGTGACTGTCAGAGTATTCTTTGGTTGAAATAGTCACACGTATTGCCCAAACAAGTTTTCATTGTTTTTTGATAAAACTGATCATTGTGTTCTTGTTCACTGTATTTCTGCTTCAAAACTTCACTGCCATGTCTTTCCCCAAATAGGAAAATTTCTCCACTACTCCATGGCAGGCAAAAAGGATTGTATAATGTTTATAAAACCCTTAAGGTTTATCAGAAAATCTGTGAGCTTGGCTTATCTCAATTCCCTGGTTTTGTCTGTGTCTTTGCTCTGTAACATGCCAATTCATCTCGCAAGAGTTTACAGTGTACCCAGTCCCAAATGCTGTCTTGTCCCCTCATCTTTTCCAAAGCCCTTGTCTCCCAGCCTTTGGTCTGGAACATCAGGCAAAAGGTTTGAGAGCCATTTATTTCTTACCTTTTCTATGAGTCTACTCCTGCATAACCTACTCAAAACTTGTACCAAGCCATGTGAAGATCTGATAGGTAATGAAATGCAGTTTTTAATACTATACTGTCTTAATCCAGACACTCAGCCAGACATCACAGGGAGTCGATGGGTGTTTTCTTTCTCAGCAGCTGAATGCTGCTACTGGATCAGTTCACAGCTTCGTTTAATGATATCCTTGAGTTATGAAGTTCTCAGACTGGTCTATACCTTCTCTTTGGCAATTTGGAGAAATCAGATAGCTCTGCAAGCAGCCATGAAAAAGGCAGATATAAAGCATGATAGGCTATACCTCCTGATAAACTACTTCCTAAAATGTGAAAGTATAAATACGACAATGAAGTATTTGTTTAAAGTGCTGAATGCATGGGAGCAACCCTCCATCCCAGGTCTCCGGTGAGTTAAGGGTATTTTAAGCACTTCCCCACACACACCTTTGGCCTGTTGTATTTAATACAGATGTGCGCGTTCACATGGAATAGTGATCTGAGTGATGACAGAGTGATCTGAATCCACGCTGTGCTTTTCCACTGCTCTGCCTCAGCGTGGTGACTGAAGTGGGGCAGCCCTGTGCAAGCACTGCAGGGATCAGACTGTGCTTGGGTTGAAATAGTCCAGAGTGAATGATTTACGGGGTTAAAAATAACCAGCTAATCAGAGTGCTCTGTAATTATCCAGTGTATGTATTTAATTTACCACCCTCTGTCATAGCCTTTCCCAAGATAGATGTTTCTACTGAAAGTAACTGTGATAATTTTTACATAGATGAAAGGTGGACCTTTTGAAATAAAGGTGTGTGCCATGGCTGTAGAATTATCTAAGCTTCTAAAAATGTATATATGAGAGAAACTGAATATAAGTGCAAGTATATAATCACCTTGTTAATTTACTTTCAGCTCATTTCACTTTCTATAAGTTGCATCCACACTTAGACAAATGGCAATTTTCATTCATTTCTGTGCCAGTATTTAAAGGCAGAACATTACAGTGCAATCTCATTATTACAGCTTTATTGATTTATAAAATTACACTTTATTACACTAATCCATATATTAGAATGAATAAAACTGTGCATAGTTACAGCTAAGGTATTCTTGCCAAGGAGGTACATAGTTTGGTTTTTCATCAGTAGTTCACAATTTAAATTAGTGGATGTCATGCTGTTGGACTCGAGAAACACAGGATTAATGGCAAACTCATTAGTTCATGAAGTTTAATCTTCTTGTGGGTGTCCCACCTCATGGGAAATAAGAGGGATTTGGCTGCAGGTGTCTAGTGAGGTAACAGCAGTCACTCAAAGAAAGGGATCTAGAGCTGCTGCTATTGTGAATCTGAGAATATTTATTATTTTTGCTTTATTTGGTACCAGAATACTCTTCTCTTTGCTTAGGAGAAAGCAAATGAATGCTCTGAAGGACACATGAGGAGGCTGTAACTGCATTAGCAAGTGCCACATGGCAGTAGAAGCACTGGTACTTTTCTCAGGTCAGGGGGGTGATGCTCTGAATATTTGGCATAGATCCTTTAATAGGTCTTTTTTAAATGGCTTTCTTGGGGAGTGTGGCACTTAATTCTCATCATACCCTTACTTCTCATCATCAGGTAATTATCAGTTCCTTTTAAATTGATATTACAGTGGAGAGTGAACCCCTCATGCTGAATTGGCTTTGTGTAGCCTTGGCATGGTGTTTCACAACATGCACAGACAAGCTTGCAAAGCCCCGACATGGTGGCAAGTTATTTTTGTCCCTTTTAATCTGTTAGGCCCTGATCCTGATCTGTAGGGTTTCCTAAATCCCATTGATTTCTCTAGAATTAGGTTCCTGGAGTCCTTTGAGAGCCTGGGTTTGGCTGATCTTGTGCTATTAACCGGAAACAAACCCACTTTCTCTACCTCAGAGCGCTCTAAGGATAAATGTGTTGAGGATTATCAGTGTTCTTATTTGGTGGCAGGGAAGGCCACTGAAATACCAAAAATAGATTTAAAAAGGACAAAAATAACTTGCTGCCTGGAGGGTTTACACAATCTGAGCTGTGCTGTGTGGCTTGGCTGAATCACTTCTCCAGGGAGGCTTGGGGCAGTCCATGCTTCTTTGAGGGGAAGGGTCAGAGAGATGCAACTGGACACAGCACCTCGGAGAGAAGGAGAACAGCTTCTGTGTGTGCTGAGGGTTACTTGCGTGCATGGCTGGCACAGCCCTTTGTGCGAAATGGGTTCCTCACAAGCTGCTGCTCTGGGCTCCTTCTTTGGCTGCTCTCTGGGAAGACTGGTGGGAGAAGAAGATACTAAGCTCTTTGTACAAATCCTTTCCATCTGCCCCATGGAAGAAAAATTGATTTAGACCTCAGCCATGAAATGCATTTCTCTCTGAAAAGTGTCTGTAGAAAGACAGTTTTGTCTTGGTCAGCTCTTTTCTGGGTTTAATCAGTCTTTCCTGCTGACCACAGGGACAGAAATTTGCTTTTAGTCCTGCAGTTGTGTGTGTGGCCAGGAAGAGTCAGTCAGCCTCTGTTCCAGCACATGCATCACTAACAAGGCTGTGAGTTAATTTCTAGCGGCAGACACATTCTTCTTTAGATTGGATTTCTACTCCGCCACCAAGACACTTTGAATGCTTGTCACATACTTGAGGTTTATAGATATCAAGACACTGGCTAGAGAAGGGATAGACAGAATTTTAAATCCCAAAATGAGCTTCCTGAGTTTCAAGTTTCAGGAGAAAATTGTATTTATAAGCTGAGTGTGTTTGGTTTGTAACAGATTGGGCCTGTCTGAAATGTCCATATTTTGTATAGTTACACCTATGAATGACCCCTTACCACGGGTATGTGGGGTTACGTTGTATAGTGAATTGCACGACAATGTCCAAATGGAATTCCTTTTACTTCTGTTGGGAAAAAAATATGGTATTTTTAGTTTGAACAACCCCAGAAGTGAATAAGATAAGGTAGTTCTGTGTACAGTGTCTTCTTACAGACAGGTTACACTTTATTTTTGTGAATGTGGATAAGGCTGTTTTTAGTACTGTGCTGCTGCTAAGTTCTGCCTTAAGCTTGGCTGCTCATCACGTTGCCTCTTCTGAAGGCAGACCAGGTTGTCTCTGTCTTTTCCCTTCTCCATTTGCTGTTAGCAGATCTGTGAAGTTTGTCCTGCCTGGCAGTTATCTGGCACCATAGGTGACAGATGCAGGCGAGCCAAAGCAGGGTCTCCAAATTACCCTGTGATATGAGGGAAGAAGGTGACCTCCAAACACAGTGGGAGGGAAGAAGACCTGTTTTCCTAATATATTTCTTTGGCAGCTGAAGGCTTTTTCTGCCTAGATGATGAAAGCAGTCTCTTCTTGCTGAATGAACAAAAATGCCAGTTTCTCAGAACAATGGGAAGAGCAGCACCCTGCCTTCCTCCCACCCCTGACTTTCAGAACCTCCCACAGCAGCACTTGGCCTTGCTCCTGGGTCAGGAGCATCCCTGCACACTTCATAATAAAACCTTTTTTACTGCAGTTCCACCCACTGCTGGTAACCACCAGTGCCCTGAGTCTGTATAAAATATGGTTGTAGTAACTATTATCTTTACTTTGAGTGTACAACTCCCACATTATCTTTCATTTTATGAGATGCTGGTCAGTGGAGATGAGGACCAAATGGCTTGTGGTTTTATCAGATGTATTTTGGTGGCTCACCAGATTGTCACTGCCAGCCAGTGGAATTGGAGAAGGAGTTTGCAGAAATTACTGCTCTGCAAATGGGAGTTGTAGGTATTCTGCACTTGAAATGGTGATTTCCAAATTACTTGCAAAGGGCTGCTTTGGTGCACAGTAATAGTATTACTGCTCAAGAACTGCTTTTGTTTTAGCATGGAAGCAATTGAAGTGACTGCAGGCCAGTTGAAGTCTTATTTTTGTATTACAACAAGCAAGATTCTGATTAATTTAGCAGCAGGGCATCAGTGACTATTAACAGCTTAACTTGAAGCCCTGGTAGACTGATAAAGAACTAAACAGCCCCTGAATCATATATTAACAGTCTGGCCGTAGTATAATTGAGGCTCATGTTGGGTAAGTGTCAGCATGGTTGATAGGCAACACAACAGCAGAAGCTATTTGTCTTTTAAATAGGCACTTAAATTATTCAGCATAGTAGTTGATAGTCATCAAGACATTTGAGATACAGTCCAGTTATTCTAGGCATGTGTGCACAAGCTCTAATTAGCTCACGTACAGCACTGAGCTCTCCTTGGACAAACTCACCTGTGTCTTGAAGCAGTTTCTCAGGTGGGGTCTCCAGCCTGTGATGAGATCCCTCTACTGTGGCCCAAGCATTAGGGATGCATGAATAAACTGGGATGTAGATAGCTTGGGGATGATAACCAAACCAACAGCTGGGCAAACATTTAATTTGGCATCTGAGCCACTCGTGTTAGATGTAGTTTTACTTCCCCAGTCCACAAGAGAAGGTAAAAAATGCAAGGCTAACCAGTAGCCTTACTTTTTTATTTTCTTAAGTCTTCTGTGGTTACAGGAAATTTGAGGAATTCCCCTCTGAATGTAATGTATGTTTTATGTGCCATTGGATGTGCCAGCCAAATAAGACTGAAAGCTTACGAAGCATTAAATGTGCAGAAGGAGTTGGTATGTACTCAGTTTCTCCTCCAGTTCCTTCTTGTTGCAGCCTTAGCAATCCTGAGGTAGTCACACAATGGACACAGCTCAAATTAATTAGCTAAATTGGTACCTAATGGCAATAAGATTTCATGCCACTTAATATTTCAGTGCAAACAGGACAGACAACTAAGGGTATTTAAATATGATTGGTTCATCTTCTCAAGTGGAGTATCTTATCTTTTGTTTGGGCTAAATACAGCTCTCATTTTGCTCAATTAATTCTGCCATTAGCGGTGGTCTGACCTGCTATTAGCTCTGGTAAAATGTACAGTCATCCCCTTCACTGAAGACCATCCTGTGGTAAGGATGTTGAAATGCAATTTGAAGGGGGATACACGCACTTTGACTTTGTACATAATTAAGCCATGCTAATGATGGGAGACTTAATTACAATTGGTGTTTATCAGCAGAGAGCTCCAGTGGTCGCTTGCGGGCTGTGATGGTGCTGGCCTGTGCACACACAAGCTGCACAGCCATGGAGCAGTTGTTCCAGGCTGTGAAAGGGCTCTGGGTGGAAGGTGCTGATTATTCTCGGTGTCCTGTGCCTGGGAAGAGTCACGGAGTTAGCGTCTCTTGGCCTTCTTTGCTTCCCCCATTTTCTTGCTGCCCGCCCTCTCCCCCCACCCTCCTTGTGAAGCAGCCCTTCTGGCTTTGTTGTAAGTGTGGTTTGTAATCATTGTACACATCCCAGATGGTTCATGAAAACTCTTTGAAATGCCATCTGCCAGGCGTGTGTCCAGCCGGCAGCCTGTCATTCTGCTACAAGAAAAACGGAGGCGGGTTTTCCCTTCCCCTTGCCTTCCTGAATTGCATTCAGTAACACTTGCTCAGATGTGGAGCAGGATAACAGCCGGAGCATCTGCAAGCAATCTCTGCTCCAGACAGCAACATGGAAAGTTGTTGGGTTTTTCGCCTTCGCCCAGATAAGATATCCCGGCCAGTGTAGTTTTTATTTTCCCTGGGTTTGCTGCTGAGGACCAGCTGAGGTAACAAATGTTATCTCTGTGATGCAATGTTCTCCTTTTCTGCGATGACTGTCCTAATGCCTTCCACGTGTGTTGCAGGCAGTCGTGCTGATAGCAGGCACAGCTGCGATTTTTTGACTTGAACATATTCAGGAAATTAAGAACACTGAGATGAAACAAATAGATCCAATAAAATGGCTCAGAGGAATTATGGCAGAGATATAATTGTCATGTCAGATAGGCAGCCAGCACTAGTAAACTGCTGACTGGAATTTCACCGCTATAAAAATTCAGAAGGAAGAAAAAAATGGTTAATAAATATCCTCTATGGGAAGATACAGATAAAGAGAAGAAGAGGCTTTAAAAGATAAGGTGAAAGCAATCCTGAAGTTCCCTGATCTTTGTGTCTCATCAGTGTGTTAGTAGTTATTGGGAAAACACATGTCCCAGTCTTTGACATTTGGCTCACGTGCCACATGGCTGGGGTTGACGTTTGACTGATGAGCAGTGGTACAGAGTCTAATTCTCACTTCCATTGTGCTCCAGGCATGGGACAGCTACAGCATATCATTGGTCATAGTTACTGGATGACGTGGCCTGTCATCCTTCTTGCTTCCCACTCGCAGGCCAGGTTTAGGGGGATGTCGCAGTGGCCAGCAGACACAATGCTGCGGGGACGGGCCTCACAGCCTCAGTGTCTACGGCCATGTCAGTGCTCAGGGAGGAGATGTTGCATCTGGGCTGCAACCATTCATCCCGGCTTCTGGGTGTGTGCTCCACGCTCCTTGTGTGCTGGGGAGGAACCTGATTGAGCTGCTCTGCCTGCCTTTGAATGGAAGCACCAGCATTGGGGCGGAGAGGGGCACATGGTGCAGCTCCAGTATTTCTCTGGACTAGATCTGTGAAAAAAAATTGTCTTCTGTTACAATCTACCCAGTAAAAATTGTTGTAGACTTACTATAAGGATTCAGAAATGCAAAGGATTCAGAAATGCAAAGAATACAAGACTGAGTCCTTTCCAAATAGGAAAGAGTAATTCTGCTAGCAGGGTGGAGATAGCCATCACTATTCCCATCCCTTTCCTTACTCTTTCTCCCTCCTTCATTCATTCACACAGCTCCAAGAGGAGGAATGATGGAAAAAAGCACAGGAATTTATAGACTCTCTAAAGGCTGACGGTAAATAATAAAAAAAGAGAGTTTCTATTTTGAAACAAGAAATGGAGCATGTTAGAGAAAGTGGATGTCTATCAAGGAAATTAATCTAGTGATAGTCTTTCAAGGGTGTCACTCTGTCAAGACTGACCTCTTGAACAGTCTCTCACATGAATAGGAGATAAGCAGACTTCCCACTTTCCTGGCACTTGAGGAAAACTTTTGCCAGATGCAGGCATGGTAAATTTATGCTCTTTCAACTTCTAAGAGCTGGAATCTTCCCAATTAGTTTTCAGAAGCTCAGCTTCTTTATTCTTTCTTCTGTCCTTTTATAGAGGGTTTAGGAAATCGTATGCACTGACAAGACACTGCCCAGGGGCCAGAAGAGTCCCTCAGAAGTGAGAAATTAGGCTTTGTTAAATGTTGGGTATGCTTTCCACATCTCTGAAGTTATTCCCAAGCCAGCAGACTGGTTTCAGCCACAGCATTTGGACACCTCCAACTCTCTAACTCTGGTCTTTCTTCCAAAATTCAGTTTCCTGTACCATCTGTAAATCTGTCATTTATATTTAATCTCAGATGTACAGAATCCAGCCACCTCCCAGCCTCCAGAGTCGTGGAAAAGAAAGGCTATTGAAGAGAAATTGATCCTTATCAATGAAGCTGTGCTCAGTGACCTAAAATGCAGCATCCCAAGCCATCTTAGGAAAAAAAGTCATTAAATGACTCATCTTACTCTGTGCTTCAGAGTGCTGTAAATTGGCCAGAAGGGAGAAGAGTTTCAGAGCTGGCAGAATGGCAGTGATCAGAACCAGTTCTCCATGGGTGCTACTGAAATTGTCAAGTGCTGGAGGGAGAGATTCAGTGTGACTTACTACTCAAAAGTATTCCTGAACTGGAACGAGCTTATAGGTAAACTTCTGTGAGAAGAGTTGGCAGGTTGTTTCTTTAGTGAGCACATGTGAATGGTGCATCAAAACCTTCTCATTATACTTTTTAATGCTGAATGAAAAATAGTAGCATAAGTAGAGATAAAGCACTAAGAAGAAACAAGGGAGAAATTATGTTTATGATGTGAGACAACATTTGGTGAGATAGTAGCCTTATAGGAAAAGTAGTTACTTATAATCTGAGAATACAGATTGCAATTTTAGTGAAGTTGAAGTATGAGAGACAATTGTAACAGCAGGAAAGTAATTGCTGGCATTTTCCCAGGTACCAAATTTTTCCAGCTGTGTTTCTGGACATAGAGATGAGAGAATTCTTTGCCAGAGTCTTTCTGAGAATACAAGAAACATTGTTCTTCAGTTGTTTTGTTCTAATTGGTGCCACCAGTTCAATCTGAAATCTGTATCTTGCTTTCACATGGGCTCCTAACTTCAAATTTCTTTTGACCCTTGTAGCTCACAGAACGGTGTTTTACAGATACTATTGTACCTTTGTGAAATTTGTTACTGTCCCTTTTAATTCTTGGTAAGAAAACAACTCTGTTAATGTTCTAATTTTTCCTTTCAGGCACAACCCGCCCTCCAAGAGAAGGAGAAGTGCCTGGTGTGGACTATAACTTTCTGACTGTGGAGGAGTTTCTGGAGTTGGAGCGAAGTGGGACCCTTCTGGAAGTAGGAACTTATGAAGGTATGGAGCCATAGGCAGTGAAAAAGCACTTCAAATACCCGTGGTGGGACACTGCATTTGCATCACCCTTGCTGGAGTTAGGACCTTGCTTTCCATCCTAGTGCTCTGCTTCCCTTTTCTCTGTAACCTGAGAGAGGGAATTCCAATTTTGCTCTGCTTTTATCTTTTGCCTTCAAGTTAACTGCCTGAAATGATTAACATCAGTAGGCCAGGAAAATTCAATATGTAATTCCGTAACAGAATACTGGGGCAGTATGCATCTATTGTTTGTATCCACTATGGCTCATCTCCTTGTTCAGTTTTTCTTTCCTCCTGCTGTTTCTCTTTCCCTCCATCTTCCCTAAATACACTTCCTTCGTCACCCCATTGTGTCACTATGCAGCTACGTGCTGCACTGCTTTTTTGTTTTTTCCTTATTCTTGGGTAATTGCTTCTTACTTGGGTCATTGTGTTGATCCTTTTTACAGCACAACTTTGCAAACAACAGCACTGAGACAGCCAAGGGGCACTGAAATGTCACCAGGGTGAGAGCAGGAAAAAGCTCCAGAGAAATGCAAGGCAAATTGGCCATTTTTAGGTACACAGTAGGATTTGTGTAACTATACCTGCAATCTATAACTCCTTTAAATTGAAAACTCCTTTTGGACTGGGTTGGGGTTTTTTCCTCTGGAGAACATTCAAATCTACCTCTTGACAAGACAATGAAAAGAAGTACTTTACAGGTTTGAAAGTCCTTCCAGTGTACTTCGGCTCAGTCATTTCGTCTTTCCATGTGAAGAAGTTTAATGGTTCTTTCTGTAAATATGAGAGATTGAAAAAGCCTTATTCTTGCAGCCTTATTCTAATTATTCTTTATAATAAGAAATATGGAATACATTTAAAAATACAAACTACACACAAATAGCCAAAAGTCTTTGAAAAGTAGTCATCAAACATGAACAGAAAAGATTGTGACTTGTGGTTTTGCTTTTCAGGGTCTGAAGAAAGAGTCCTGAAATACTGTTTGTCTACTTCTTTAAAAACTCGTTTTTAAGGGCACCTTTAAACCTTGTGCTGATTCCCAGCTGCAGACAATTGCAGTGTCAAACCTGGCTTGCATGAAGATGCTGAATGTCTAATTTGGTTTCACTCTTCCACCTCTCTGAGCTGATTAGCTCCATCAGCACCAATGCTAAAGTTCCAGCAACAGCTCTTCTCCAAAATGAGCTTTTTCCTCTCTGTGTTTCTAATTATAACAGCAAATTAGTTTTCTTTGTCATGGTGCTTGAAATAGATCAGCTGAAATGCCTCGCCATTGCTTCCTGATGTATTTGTTCTAGTGACCTTTCCACTTGGAAAGACAAAATGGGTAACTGTCTGTAAGCTGGCTCCTGGGACATGCTAGGAATTAGTTCTCAGGAAATGTTGTATCCATCTGGGACAGTCATAACATGGTCGTTTCACTGCTTATGTGATCATGTGCAGCAGCAGCTAAACTGTTTAGGTTTCATGACTTGCTCTTTTCAGTTGCTGAAGATGAGGTTGATTTCTCGTAAGTCTAATGTGTATTTCATTTCTGTGGGTGATAGAAGTGCCTGAACTTTAAAGGAATAATTTGTCAGAAGTGCTGAGAAGCTTCTTTCCCCATTGACATCAGTGATACTGGTGCATTGTGGTTCTGGAGTGCTGGCCCATGGAAGGAAAAATCAATAAGAATAAAGCAAATAATGATGATGCATGTGTGCACATATGCATCAAGACACCTTACTATTTGACTGTAATGTGAAATAAATAGAGTTCATTTTTCACTTACAGCTTCAAGAAATTATTTTGCTGCCTTCCGAGATTTCTTTAATGGCTTTGTTGTACTTTTTTTGGAAATCTTATTTTACAGCTGTATCGATCAAAGGAGTGTTGATCTTGATTAGGTCTTGGAAGATGGGGTGATTCAGACTCAATGCTGCAATTGCAAGCAATTTTGTCTATTAAAAAAATTTGCCAAAAACCCAAACCACAAAGCAAGTTAGACTTTTAATGGCCAAGTCTCTGTAATTTGTCCAGCTTTACAGTCTTAGATATTCTAATTATCATTTGTTTTATGCTGCATTTTACTGCCACGTTTTTTTTAGTAAGTGTTCCACCATGACAAATTTGACTGTATTTTTGATCAGTGATGGCTTATTCTAAACCAGAGCAATAAAGCCCAACAAAAGGAAATAATCTTTTAATTCTACCTGCTGTACTGAGTAGAAATCGTAACAATTGCAGAGATAGGGTTGATTGTGATTTAATGCTCTCAGGTGATTTAGAGATGAAGGAAGAGAAATGCTATGAAATGGACAGTAGGGATGAGGAATGGGGAAGTTTTTGTGTGCCAGCCAGCCACAAGCTCATGAGGCTCAAGCAGCCTTGTGGTTTGGGGTCAGCATGGTCCCAAGGACCCTTCCAGCCTTAATTTGTAAGCATCAGCATGTGGTGGTAGAGAAGACGGAGATAAAGTCACCTGGATACTGTCACTGGGAAAAATCTTGCAGAAGATTTTTCTGGGATCAGAAACATTTAATAATGTAACAGAAGCATTTAATAACAGTTACTGAAGAGAAGTTCTGGGGAGAAAGATTAGGAAACACGGCCATCAGAAGAGGGGTAATACACAGGACTTTGATGCTGATACAGAAATACACAGGACTTTGATGCTGATACAGATACTATTGATTCGGAAAGAATAAAGAACAAGCAGAAGAGAACAGTTGAAAACCATAAAAAAGTAGGAGAGTGTGTCAGGTTTTCAAAGTGCTCTAATTGCAAAAAGAGAAAGTGCAAGCTGAACAGGACAAAAGAGGTGTTGCTGACATACAGGGCTTCGTAATGCCATTATTATTTCTTCTGGCGTGCTGCAAGTAGGTTCCTCTGGGTAGCTTTTGAGTCACATCCCAGTGAAGGCAGAGCGGGCATGGTGGCTGCTGTTCTGGTCACCTCTCATCTCCCTGGTGTTTTCTGCACCCAAAAGGCTTCAAAAAAATATAATCAGGTGGGAGGGGGCATTGGCAAGCTTTAATTCCTGGGGTTTTCAGTTCGGGTTTTAACGTCCTGATTTTTAACCATAAAGCCCAGAAACATCTTCTTTCTTCCTCTGACGAAAGCTACATGTAGATCACATGAATCCAGCAAACGGAGCTGGAAGACCTGCTGAAAATGCTGCGATGCTGCCCCAGTATTGGTGATTTTGCCCCACGTGGGGGCTGCACACAACACGCTCAAGCCCGTTAGAAATTCGCATTGACAGTACTCATTAGGAAGGAAAATTCTTTTTAGGCTGCACATTGTCTAGGCCTTCTGGTGGATAGGAAATCAGTGTAACTGTAGTCTCAGGCATTTATTGACTGCCCCTTCAGGGCAGAAAATACTGATGGATGCATGGAAGTACTTGTGTAGGTTACTAATTATTTAGCAATTACTTCTGCATTTGAATTATGGGCTCTCACAGGGACCCCAAGGGAGGGCTGATTTGAGCACAGCCACCGCTTCCAGATTTTATTCCTGTTTTTTCCCCAGCTGCTGAGTGGCCCCGGGCAGATCAGGTAACTGCTCTATAATTCAGGTTTCTGGCCTGGAGAATATTAAAACAACACTTACTTCTCTCGTCACTAATATTTCAGCAGATACCCTGTGCCTGTAGCTATCTGCTCTTCCAAATAGAAGGGGGACAGTGGAAGCAACGGTGTTCTGGAGGGCTGTGCTGAATTCAGGCAGCCGTACAGATGGGAGCTGTGCAGAGGCACACAGGGACATGAGCATGGTGGCTGAATTTTGAATGGGAATGGCTGTATCACCAGGGTCTGGTGAGGCTGTATGAATGAATGCCTGCCCAGCACTTAGTGATCCTCAGAAGAAAAAGTGCTGCACTTTATAACGTGTGAAGGGTTATTACATTATAGAGTATTATTGTCAAGGCATCATCTTTCATTCTCAGGACAAGTGCTGTGTGATTGCCAAGAGAAGTAATAAGTAATCTGCATTAGTCTCGTGACTAAGATGTAATGGGGTGACTTGCTAACATTTTTGAAGTGTATAAAACTAGCTACTGTAGACAGGGTCTCCGGTTGTGGTACTTAATGATTGTAATAAATTACATTAATAGTGCAGTTTGAATTTCAGCTGAAGTAGAGAGGTGTATTCAGCAACATGCTTCAAATCAAGATGCCTTTAGCCTAATTTATCTGATGTGCTGGCTCTCCTTGGGGTTTCTCTGCAGCAGCCACACTGCCCCAGCTGCTTTAGCAAAATGGGTGGATTTTTTTGCTGGTGCCTTCGCAGCCTGTGGGTGTCACCAATTCGGTCCCACCTGGAAATGAGAACTGAGCCTATGGCAGGCAGAACATGAGGGGAAGATTGGGTGAGGAAGGGTGGCAGATGCTGGGGGTCTGTGCAGGTGAACAACATGTTCTGCTTAATAAGATCCGATCTGCTGATTTTTGTCTCCAGACTAGAGATTGACTCAGTAAATCTTAATGGCTCCTTTAGCACCATTATAATGTATCACACTGAATATCCACATACTAATATCTGTGCATTGCAGAATGATTCCTCTTCTATCTTTGGCTCTTAATACTTCACTTGCTTTTTTTTCTTTTTATTTTTTAAACCAGTAGTAGAGAAAAAAGGCAACACCGTGTTGTGTATGTGCAGGATTATCAGTGTTAAGCATGAGTGCTGCTGTACTGAAGTGTCATCTGATAACAATGCTTTATTCTGCAAACAGCTGAAGTGGTACCTGAGTAACTCTTGTTCTCTAAAAGCAAATATTCAAATATCTGATAGAGGTTTAGAGTGGCTTTGAATTTCCTGTAGCATTCCTGACTAACTTCTCCCTCTCTCTGCACATTTAATAACAAGTTTCTCGATGTGAGCTCCGTCAGAAATTGTTCATTAGCAGTCGTGCATTTTAAAACACAAACCTCAGAGAAGAGGTTCCCAAATACCTCTGGCAAAAAAAGAGATGTGGTGAATTAGTTGGTTTCTTCTTAAGTTAGAGTTCAGGTTATTTTAGGCATCATTTACTTTTTAACCATAGTTTGATGTGCTGAAGGCTGTTCCTAGTAGTCCAGGCATATTTTGGCATTGTTTTTTTTGGTACAGGGTGTTCTTGGGGCTCTTCAGAAGTGGCTGCTTCTTGCTGGTGTTATCCAGCTCCTCTGCAGAGGCAGCCTGGCCTCCCCAGGCTGCAGCATTTCCCTTCCTTGGGGAGCTCAGTGCCACTGCCTTCCAGAGAGAGAAGGTGTTGATGGGACACATTCTTATGGTAGGACTACATATATATAAATATTTAACTGTTTGCAAGAAGAAGAGTTTCACATTGCAATGGCTTGACATGGTATTTTCTTCATTCCTACAGCCCTGTGCTAGGTAGGGTGTTTCCAGCTGCTTCTCCTGCTTTCTGTATATACCATACACAAGCACATGTTTATTTATGTTTCCTATAATTTTTTTTTATTTGTTTGAACATGGATATAGCAGTTGATATAACACAGCTGGTCTCATGGAACACCCTGAGCCTCCCCAGCCCCCTCCTGCTCCATACTACCAAGGTTGTACAGCTTATTTATTACTTTTAGTATCATTGCTTTGTTTTAGGATTTTTCCATGCCTTAAATGTGCTTGGATGTACTTGTACATGAGTACTAACAATAGCATGTGGCAACACCTAGTGATAACACAGGAAAAATCATAATAAGTAAGAGTGATTTGTTCTGTGGGTGACTTTCTCCCATGCTGCCACTGCCTTTAGGACACTAATTGGAGTATGTGTTAAATTTCAGACATAATTGAAATGTGCAGTTTGTAGCAGTTTGACTTATTTAACAAGAAACACAAACTGTTCTTTCAGTTAACATCACCATGAATAACTACAAAAATTGACAGAGAATCTCCTGTTTAAAGCAAATGGCTATATTGTAGGTTAATTTCTTTGAGCTCTCCTTCATTGCCTGTTTTCCTTCCGATCCAGATGCTGTATCCGCAGCCTTCTCCCGGTTGCCTGGATACTCTGAATTTCCTCAAGGCAATTGCTAATCAATGTGCAGTTGCAGCTAGGTGAATCCCACAGACAGCAGCCAGATCTGTCATCTAAATGCGGAAATCTGTAGCAGAATGTGATCTGGGAGGAGAACAGACAAAACACTATGGCAGGAGCTCTGCTCCCAGGAACCAATTCATTCTGTGCTAATCAGACACAAGCACTCTTGCTGGATTAGATGGGCAGAAGCTCTTCTGCTAAAATTAAGGGTCAATCGTTTTGGTTCTTGTACAGTGCAGAGAAGAAGAGCTGTGTCTCAGAAAAGAAAACAATTACATTAATAATTACATTTCAAGTCTTCTTGTCAAAGCCTTGCTTAATTTTGCTGCTTATCTCCAAGTGTCTTTCCCAAAATACCCATTTGCACCAAGACAGAAAACGATGAAGTGCTTTTTAAAACATGAACTATTAATGGAGTCCTTGTTAGCACAGAGTGGTTGCTTTGAAGATCAGATGCACTTCTCATGGACACAGGGCCCTCTGTGCTGCACAGAGACCTTTGAGTTTCTTGGGATTTTTATAATTACAAAATTAGACTTCACAAGTAGGCATCAGTAAATTCAGAACTGCATGAACTCTTCTTGGTCCTTTGCTGTGACACAAATCTACTCCCAGTCCCAGGAATAGACATTTTTCCACCAGAAGAAAAGAGAATAGCTGCTGCAGAGAAAACACCTACAGATTAAAGTAACTCAGATATATAGTTTGGGACCACATTCTTTAATTCCTGTAATTGCACCATTAGAATGAGTGCTCAAACTCATGTTTGAACTTGCAGTCAGCTCCTCTGCCTTCTTCCATCTCTCCATGTCAGCTCCCTGTCCCCACCCCAGCAGCCTCCTTGGTCTCCTCTTCCCTCTCTGCCTTAGTATCCATTCCACTTTTGAACCTGTTAGATTCTGCCTCTCTTCTTGTGCATTTCTACCCATTCCAGAAACAGCATCTTGGCTGGATGGAGTCCTTTCAACCCAAATGGAATTGAATTCAGTAGTGTGAATTAAAGGGTTTTATGGAATATATTCATAGTTATTTTACTTAAGGGTAGCTAGTTTGTGTATTTTTGTGAATTGTATTTTAAGCTCCAGCTCACATAAACAATATAAGGTGAGTTTACTGCCTACCAGGGGAATAGTCATTAAGAATGCTTTGTTGTTTGAAATAAAAGACAAATTTTCCACTGCCACTTGGTTTCTAAAACTTAATGTTCTCTTGACTGACAGTGTTGCTTTAATTCAGGACAGAGTGGAAGTTGCTGTAGATTGCTTACATTGATTGCGATCGCTGCTTGAATTGGCAGAGCAGGAAGTGTTATGATGATGGGAACTTGTCTTATTCTCGTGATAAGCTGTTACCAAAGTCTAATTACTGGGTGTGATGCTAAAATGTGTAAGCTGCCGACACTTAAAGATACGGAGATGAAAAGAAACCAGCTCATTCCAAATAGCTCTTCTGTTTGTGTTTTTTCATTATTATTGTTATTTTTGTGCACTCTCCTGAGTGGTGCTTTAGAGTGCATGGATTAAGTAATAGATTTGGCTGCAGATGCTGCCATCAAACTTCATCTGTGGTTAAGTAAGTTTTAAGCACCAAGGGACTGAATAAAATAAGGGTTTGACGGTGGATGCAAAAGACTGACGCCCAAAGATGGTGGCAAGCATCAGCACTTTATTGCAAAAACCCAGCCTTTTTAAGCAGTTAGCCAGTTATCAGTTTGCATAGTTTTAAAGCATAACAAACATAATTCAACCAACCACCACACACCATGATGTGAAGACACGATGCTCACGCAGCATGTTTTTCTACCCCTAATTCAACTGTGTCTCTTTCCCACAGTCCTTCTGTACTTAGCCGAAGTAACAGGCCTGAGCCATGATTTTACAAAGGCAACAAGGCCTTCATTTTATAAGGCTTTACCTATATGCAGCACGGGTTAGTGAAAAGTGATGGCAAGGGATTCAGTTAACGGTATATGCATCTGCAGAGTTAATGTGTTGTTACTAGCTGTTAATTCAGGTGCTGTAGGCAGGATCCAAATGTGATTGAGAAGAAGGTAAGGTTTAGAGCCCCAGTTCCCACAGGAATCGGACATGGGAAAGCACCATTCCTGCCATGCTGGCTGCTTCAGAACTGGCATATCCACAGAAACGTAGAGAGTTTCCTGCAGTCTTGTTCTGGAAATCTCCACTGTCTGGGAGACAGGCTGCTCCTTTCCAGCTCAGAGACATCCTGTTGGGGTCAGAGTCCTCAGAAGTTTTGCAGAGCTTCACCTGAGCTCAGCACCCCAGGGAAACCTGCCCTAACTGCTGTGCTGACTTCAGAAAATGTTTTGGGATCCTTTGGGATGACAGATGCTTGTGTATGCGCATGTAACATGCTGTTAATAATTAGAGCTGATTGGATATTCAGTACAAATTACACTGGCTATGAAGTTAGCCCCTTCTTTAGGCTTACAAGTGGCTCACAAAACACTGTTAAAGCCTATTTTTAAATGTATGTTTTTTCATAAATATTGATAGATTTAATTTGAACGAATAATGTCAAGTGTGAGTGTTGTAAAACTCTTGCTGGGCTGTTCACTGTCAGTTGTTAATGGAGTATGTTTGGATTTCTGAGTCACAGTGTAAATATTTTCTATTTCCAATTTTAAGGATGAAACACGAGGTTTGATGATTAATTTTACCAGTCCCCCTTCAAAGCATGTCTGCTCCCACACCCAGGCCCACATGCCATGTCTTCAAAAATAACTGCTTAGAGAAGAGAAATAGGGCTGACTGCATCCAGCAAACATGAAGGAACGATAGCATTTCCATTTTCTCTCATTTTCCATGTCACGTGGAGGTTGGGTTGGAGCATTCTTTTGAAGATTCTCATCATGAGCTGGGTTATTTCCCCAACCTGTTTGTCCTTGTGTGAATCTGAAGGAAGAACTCTGATTTTTTTCAAATATTGACTCAGGCTTAATCTGCCTCCTGTGGAGAAAAAAGAAAAGCTCAGCCCCAGTGGCTACATTTCCCATAAACCCCACACATGCAGAGCCATGCTCAGTTTCAAATTAATATTTGCTGGTTTTAAATGCTCATTTATATTTACAGGGATCCTCTAAGACAGCACACTGTCTTGGTAGAAAGTAATTTTTCATTAATGTTAGTACCAGCAACCATGGCTGATTTGAAAAATGACTAATGATTTTGGTGTAAGAAAACCTGAAATACTTCAGAGAAGCCTGTTTTTCTGTTTAGGAACAGTTCTCCATGGACTGCTAGGAACTCCAGCTTTGCTGTTGCTAGAGGAACTAAAGAGGAACAAAATTCGAAGATATAATCATACATTTCTCTTTAATTGGAGGAGGGATGGTACCATCTGTGCTTTGTTCTTGTCCAGGGGAAATAAAACCAACACTACCAGCATCTATATATCTCCTTCATCCACTTTGTTTCATCCATCCTGAAAAATTCAACCTTTTGCAACAGACCCGGAATAACTTTCGCATAAAATAGTGATGTGCAGTGCTATAAATAAAAGTTGTTTTTATGTGTATGGCACACACATGGCTCTCTCTGCTTAGCAGTTAATATCCTTAGAAAACACTTTTTTTTTTTTTTCCTGGAAAACCAAACAAAACAACAGCCTAAAAAAAAAAATAACAACCTACAAAATCCCAGAGTAGCATCGTTCTTCATGAGAAATGCCAAAGAGGATAGATGGGAGCAGGGTTAATTATCCTTTTTTTCTTTTCCCCCACCTGTGTTTGTATTTTCCCTTTGCACTCTCTCTCCCCCGTTCCTCCTCTTTTTGTATAAAACAGTCCTGCAGTATGTAGAGCATAAGAATTATTTCTCTAGCAGAAACTGCAACCTGCTTGCAGAGCCTCCGTACCCATTAGAGGCTCTTTCCAGAAGAAGTAATTTCCTTCTTCCCATAAATTATGCATCAATGTACATTTAAGATTCTGAAATGATGAACAGAAGATGAAAGCGTTGCAAAGCATTGCTGCTCCCATGGAGCTGGATCCACATCATTGTGTACAGGCTGGAACACACCTTGTTAAGACAAACCTGCACATGTTGCTGTCCTACTACTCCAGCTGTAAAAGCATGGAGGTGGGAGCTGCTCTGGCCTCTTGGGTCTCAACTCTATGGGAAATACTTTTTCACCTCACAGGAGGCAGTGAGGGGGAGTGATTACAAGTGTTTCCTACATGGTCTTCCCAGATGAACTCTTCCAGTCCAAGTCAGGGTGATTCCAGCTCCTGATGGGTCCTGGTGATCCTCCTTCCAGGAGGATCTGCTCCATGATCCTGCCAGGCACAGAGGTGAGATGGGCTGGCCCTTTTTCTGGGTCCTCCATTATTAAGAAAGGGGTTATGTTTCTCCTTTTACAGTCAGTGGGAATTTCACCTGACTGCCGCAACTACTCAAATATGATGGAAAGGGATGTAGCAACTCCATCCAGGTTCCCTCAGGACCTGTGGGTGCACCTCATCACTTCGCATGGACCAGTGCACCTTCAGGTTCCTTAGATGGTCTCAAACCTCATCTTCTCCTACAGTTGCTGAGAAAATTTGTACTGAAAAATTGAAAAATATGCTTTCAGGTTATATATATAGCATGTGGGGATCAATGAAGAATGTAAATAAATGTATGTTTTAGAGAAGAATTTTGCACTGTTGCCACAATTGAACTATATGGGAGGGCATCCTTTGTGTTTTGTCATGTCAGAGAGCTTAGGGAAAATTTTTAAGTCGACCCTTAGAATCCGAAGATGGCAAATATAAATTAACGATAACGCCTGAAAGAGAAATTTTGGGGAATTTTATGTTAAACTGTTGTATATAACAGATCATTGTGTAAAAATTAAAGATTCACCTTGCAATAGGTCTGAATTCCTGTAATGCCCAGTGCTGCAGGAACAGATTCCAGACCTGAGGTTGCTGTGGAGAATTTCACGGTAAATCAAGCACTGCTGCGGTGTGGAGGTGAAGTGAAACAGGGACAGTGGAATACCCCTGTGCTGTTGTGGCGTGAATGAACCTGCACTTACTCTGTGTCTCTTCCACAGTCACTTAAAATGACAGAGAAGCAGCCCAAGTACTTTGCACTGTTTCCATCACAGCTGGTGATGGATTCTGAGTGTGTACTGGCATAACTGGGGGTGCATCTTTGTCCCTTCAAGTTTAGCTTTAAGGTCTGGTTCTTCACTTCTACCCAAGTTGACCCAACTGCTGAATATCCTCTTTAAAGAAAGCAGTGCCCTGTGGTAGCTTTCCTTTTCTCTCCTTTGACTAAGTTTTCTTTTAGAGAGAGAATAGTTTTTGCTTTCCAAATGCAACATCCCCCCTAAAAGAACCTGTGTATTAAAGCATGCCATCGAGCCTTTCATCACTTCTCGTGGTGATAGCAGTCATGAATTTTTTATTTTCTGCAGGGCTCACTCCAGATCTGCCACAGCATTGTGTGGGTGCACAGATGTAAAAAGGCTGCTAATTGAAATTCAGATGTAACAAAATGAAGTTTTGCTATTCACCATGACTGCCTTTTGTTTTAACCCATGTACGCTCAGTGCACCTAAACAATACAACCATTGCTTCTCCTTTTAGATTGAACAAGAATATGTAAAAAGGCAAGAAATATTTGTGTCTGTTGTAGAGATGAAATATGCACCCCCAAAAGTGGGAATGGCAAGTGTTAGCTTCTTTATTTACTTATCTATGGGGAGGGACAGAAATTTTAATGAAACTATAAAGAAAATGAAATAGAAACCTTACTGCTATAAACTGTTCTGTTTTGAAGATGCAAATATGTCTCTATTGCCTAGGTAACTATTATGGAACGCCCAAGCCTCCCAGCCAGCCCCTCAGTGGGAAAGTGACTTCCACCGATGCTTTGCAAAACCTGCAGTCTGGCTCCAAGCAGTCGACTCCAAAGCGAACCAAGTCTTACAATGATATGCAAAATGCTGGCATAGTGCACACAGAGAATGAGGAAGAGGATGATTTACCTGAAATGAGCAGTAGCTTCACAGGTAACGCAACAATACCACTTGCTGTCCTTCAGTTAGGATACATGGGGATGGCTTTTGGAGGGTATTTTGAAGGGGAGGTGTTGTTTTTAATGTGTTTTCTGCAGAGCTGTCAATGTCAAACAGAACTGGCCGACACCTGAGGGGCAGATGTCCATGTGTGAACAACCCCATGCACAGTTGTTTCTTTCCAAAAAGGCCTTGTGGAATTGAAGTGGTTGAGACAAAAATGTGGGAAAGTTCACACCCATTAATTGCAGAAAGGTCAGGGAAGAGTTAAGCTATTGTTGACAGTTACAAACAGTATGAAATGACTCAACCAGGATTACATTTGAAATTAATTATTGCTCCTTCCTAAATATGTTGCTGTCCTTTATCCTTCCTTGTGTCTAGAGCTGCCCATCACATACAGTTACTGTACTAGGTCCTCTTCTCCAAGGTACCTCCCAGCAAAAAGGAGTGCTGCTTGCTGCAGGAATGAGATCTGAAGCCTGGGTGCAAGTTCTGTATTTCATCGAGGTCTTGTGTCCTACTGAATACAGATCTTGTTCCCGCCATGGCTGCCATCAAGCCTTGGCTGAAAGATCACTGGAAACCTTTGCAGTCTAAAGTCAAGTGCTGTGCAGGCAGATTCAGAGTAAAATACTATTGGAGATCCGTTGAGTTTCCGCAGAAACCAGCTGGAAGTTTATGAAGCTCTGAGGGGCAAGAGCTCTTCCCCATGTCCCCAGGCCTCGTATTTGTTAGTGCTTAGAGCATTGTTAGCTCAATTTCAAGCTCTGAATTCATCTTCTGGGCTCCTTTTGAGTCAGGTACTGAGCAAATATTATCGACAACTTCAAGCCTTTCTTAGCTGCTTGCTGTGGAAGCTCACCCTAACTGGCACCGGGTCCTTTGTCCTCTGATCACTTTCTATCACTATGAAAACTTTCCTTCGCAGCCTCTGATGAGTCAGAGGATCTGTCTTGCCAGTTCCTACCTGCCAGTGTCCTAGCTCCAACATCTGTTTAGAACTTTAAAAGGATTTAGGCGGAGATTTAGTTTTGGTTCTCTCTGGGCCAAACTGTCGAATGGCTTTTGAGGGTTGTGCTCTGTTTGGCTGCTACCTGCTACACATTTCCAACTCAAATCGCTCCTAGCCTGGCTAATTTCTCCCAGGCTGGAATTTCTGTCTCTGCTGACAGCTCACTGACAAAATTTTACACTGAAGGTGGTTTCCCACATGTTGTGACATGACAGCAGCCTCAGCCTTTGTCACGGGATCTGATTTTGGGAAGAAGCTGGTGGGAGACCTGCTGTTTGGTTTCCTTGCTGCCCATCTCAGTTTGGTGCCCCTGAAGTAGCTTGAGCATCATTTCTCTTCCTTGTTTTCCTTTGCAAGATGAAATACTGGAAGATGCAGCTCATTTGTCACAACGTTATCACACCCTGGCCCCTTGCCTTCATTAAACAGGCACGGAATCAAGAAAAGAGTTATTTCTCATATACCAAAGTGATTCCTTATGCTTATTTCACATGTAAGTGTGCTAGCCATATTAAAATGATCCTGCTTCCCTAGGAGACCTCTTCGTAACTTGTGTTTTCCAGATTTTGGTGTGTTTATACTCTCAGTTTTAAGCTGGTGATGAGTCTTTCATGCTTCTTTATCTTGTCATCTTCTACCTAAAAATATCAAAGTCCAGGAGGGCTGAAAAGCAAGCAATGAGGGTAGTGATAGTCTAGATCTTTTTCTTCCTGTTCCTCCCAGTTTACTATGTTCTTCTCTTTTGCTAATGGCAGCACACAGGCTAGAATAATGAAGGAGCTATTTCCAGGGCTGTGGGCTGTGAATTGAGGATGTCCATGGTCTCTGGTGTGGAGAGCAGGGGTAAGGTCCTGTCTGTGAACCCCTTTCAGTCCCACTCCTTGGCGACTTGGCAGAGGGTGACACTGATCTCTCTGTCTTTAGCTCAGCGTTGTTTTGTCTGTGCTTGTACTGATGTTCTCAGGGGATGTGGAAGTACTGCCATAAATTTTCAACACCTTTCAAGAACCAAACAGAGAAAATCCCTTTGGTAGACACGGGGTTAATTTTAGAATTTGTCTGTTGTTGCCAAAATCTGTCTGTGAAGGAGTGAGGGCAGAGACCTGTTTATTGGGGAGCATTTACTGTGTTTAGTGATGGAAAGGATGAGCATCAGTGTTTCATGGATAAAGCTCAAGACTGCATGAATACAAGCATCAGAAATATTTCCATAGAGGGAGAAGGGCCAGATACAGCATAAAATACTCCTGACTGACTTTGACTGGAAGGATACTGTGATGAGCCGTGGAATAAACCTCTTCAGACGGCAAGAACAGGCACTAGTGAGCAGCAACGTGGACACATGGTGCAGTGCTGACATTCATTTTAATTTTTAATTTAAAATAATGCACTTCACTGAAGACATTCACCATTAGCTTGTTGTATTTGAGCTTCTGGCAACATTTTGGAGATTTGTAAAATCGCCTCTTTTGATCATTCTTCAAACAGGAAATTTTATCCTCCTAATCTTGTCCCACAGTTGGCACTGCAGGAGTGAACCTGTAAGCCTGCTCGAAAGCACACTGAACTCCTCTACACCAGTGAGCCTCAGACAGCTTGGAAGAATTTGGTACCTCAGCAGGGCCTGTTGGAGCGAACACAGGAGCTGATCACAGCTCCTGATTTGCTCGGCGAGGGTCTGGCTGAAAGAGTGTGTGTGGGCAAGGTGAGCTCACCCCTGCTGCCACAGAGTTTACTGGGGCTCTGCCCTCGCTTCATCTGTTGCTGTGTCTTGTGAATTAAAAGACAAGGAGAGGAAGACTGGTAGGATAAACCTGGAGGAGCAAACTGGGGGAGAAAAAGACTGATTCTCACTTTTATCTGTGCTTGTTTCTTCTGCAGCAGAGTCTAGTGACCAAGACGAGCACAACACGCATACCGTGAGAGAGGCAGCCCCACCGTCCGCAATTGAGAGCCACACCCACGTCCCCACCACGGAACCATCTCAGAACCTCCCTCAATACCTACCTCCTTCTGCCGAGGATAACTTAGGTCCTCTGCCGGAAAACTGGGAGATGGCCTACACGGAGAACGGAGAAGTCTATTTTATAGAGTAAAGCACATTTTTGTTGTTCTAATTCCATCTCTCTCCCTTTCTTTGAGCATAAGTAAACCTCCATGGGTGCGTTTTGTGTGCGTACGTGTGTGTACTAAACATTTAGTGCATACATTTGTGTTGAAGAGCTGTTAGTTCTTTACTGCTTCTGAAGGGGGTTTGCATTTCCTGATTGGATTAGCATCCAAATTACTCCTGAGTTCCAAGCGGTGGGAATTGCTTGTTTTATGAGGGTAGTTACAAAAGCAACAGACACTTATAAAATACGGGCCAGTTGTTTTCACAGGTGGAATGAAAGCTCCTAATGGGAAGGGCTGTGACTTCATTTCTGGTGCCTGCCTCTGTGCATAATGCAGAAGAGGGGATTCCTTCAGTCCTGTGCACAGGCAGCAGAGCCAGGCGTGGACTTTGTGTGTTGTCACCTTGTCACAGCAGATGGGCCAAACATGTTAATGTTCTCCAGTGGTTTGCAAAAGTTACAGCTCAGTGCAGGGTAGGCACAGCAAATTTGGAGCACCTCATGCTCTGCAGTCTTTGCCTAAGAGCTGATTGCTGTCAGCAGTTTTATGATGATACTGATTTTTTTCATGCCATAAATAATAGTCTCAAATTATACTTGTCTAAATTTATTGAGATAGGAGTAACTTATACAATAGGACCTGTTAGTGTCAGAGATGTCTTGCACAGAGTTTAGCTAGACATTAATATCCAATTAGCCTTTGAAACTCAAGCCCTTAGCTGCCAAGCAGAAGAGGGGGTGAGGAATTGATTTTGGATTTGATGCTCTGTTTAATACAGTTGTGGAAACTGTATCAGAAGCCAATGCCCAGTTACTGCAGAAGAACTTCCTCTGCTAAGTTCTCTCCTGTGGAGAGTTACACTGGATCAGGGTTGTGAGGGCAGCAGGCCTGCCTTGTTATCAGGAGAGGGGTCTTTTGGACAGGGCCAGGGAAAGGTTCAAGAGCAGGTTTTCCCTTGGCTTCAGTGGCAAGGGAACACATTAGAGAAGATTGCCAGAAGATCTGAGGAGCTGGGATGACTGAGGGCACCGCAGCAGCCCTTCACCAGCTGTGAGAGGGCTGCTCTAAAAAAGGCCATTTTCCAGGGCATTCTCAATTACCTGAAGAGGCTCCAACAGCCCCCAAGTGTAAGACAAGGCCGAGAAGGCAAAATGCAAATTCTCATTAGATGAAACCAAGATGTGTACATTACCCGGAGCATGGCTTTCTGCCCCTCACTGTGTCCTCAGGGTACCTCATTATTTGATGTTCTTTCTGGCCTTTATGTATGGAACAGCCTAATAGCCTGTTCAGCCTGCCATTTTCCTCCCTGGAGGAGGACAGATGATGACTAGTAAATGCCGCCGAAGCAGTCGGTTGCTCCCCTTTTTGACCCCACAAGGGCCCCTGCTGTCCTTCCTTACAGGTGCTTCCACTGGGAGTTCTGCTGCCACCACCAAATCCCCAAACCCACCCCTATGGCTGCTGTGTCTGTGTTCTCTTAACAATGCAGGACTGTAGCACCTCTAAGTAATTTGTCTCTAAACAGATCTTCTGCAGGAGAATCATGTATGTGTTGGGAAAACATAGCCTGTACACACAGGCCTGTGTGATGTGAAGCTCTGGTAGCAGCAACTGCTCCCTCCCTGCAGTGCAGTTTGAGGATACATTCCCATGCGGCTGATTTTGTGCATGAACCTGTTGCTGTGGATGCAGCACTGAATGACTGTAGTTCTATTAATTCTAAGGATACCCTGAGCCTAGAAACCATTTAGTTTGATTTGTATCAGATTAAGAAAGTGAACTAATGAGCAATGTGGACCCAAGCTGGCTCAGATGTCTGTTCCAGCATCTGTGGTGCTTTGGGTATCAAGTCAGGGTGCTGAAGGGAGCAGCATGAGCTACTTGTACAGAACCAGTGCAGGTCCAGTGAGGCCAGGGCTATGTGTCAGATAACCAATTCTGATGTAGCTGAAGCAATTTGGCTCTTGAGATACGTTTCTCTGGTGCTTTGTATGGGATTTTCATTACACAGCATATCCCAGTCCCCTGTTACCTGTGCAAGTTACAGGTCTAACACAATCCTTTCCATCTGAGTGTGTGATCTGAAAGGTGTTTAGCTAGATTTTCTGTGCCTCAGCAAACTACACGGTTGTGAGCCTTTGGTTAGCAAGTATAAAAATGCAAGAAATATGCAAATATTCTATTGCTCTCCTCCTACCGCCCTCCTTCTCAGCTAGACTGCAGACTTGCTTATTTATAAGGTGGCAGACCCCCTCGGCTTTATTTTTGTTAATTTGCCTGACTTGCTGAATTTCTGCTTTTCAGTTTCCTAGGTGCTGATTAATTGCCCTGAAGTACACATAAGGATTAAACACATTTGCTCATCCTGCCTTGGGAGGGTTGGGTAGTAGGACGTGTAAAACAAGGACCTTTTATTTACTCACTCAGGTCCTGGGAGCAGGGCTGGCCCCTTTTCTTCCAGTACAATACAAGTTTGCTGGTTGGTGGTTAGTTCCTCAGTGATCATCGCCCTCATTACAGAGCCCTCCTGAGACTGTTGTGAGGCTAAAGTTCAGTTTGTAAACCTCTTTGAGACCTTGAAGGAGAAGTAAATAGCATTACTACGGTATTGAAACTTAAAACTGTTAAGCAGTGTTAAAGGCTAAGCTACATAAGTGATACCTCAGGGACTGGAGGGATATCTTTGCAGGTTGTGTCTGAGATGACACCAAGTTGTACAAGAGGCATTATATTACCAGATTGTCTGCTTATGTAAATGAAATTATGGCAGAAAATAACTTCTGAAAAAATGTATTTTAAACCTGTTTACTATGCAGCCTTCACCTCTGGGACTGGCATCATGAGGCTGTCAGGGGACTTGTGGAAAGGAAGAGTTGAAAGTAAAGCTGTTCAACTTCCATCAAAGGCTTAGACAGAACATTTTTATTTGTGTAATTATAAAGCTTTCAATCAAAACAATTTTTGACTAATGCTTGGGTCAACTCTAGACATGTAAAAGGTCTTTTGTAGGAACAAAGATCACTGCATAATTTAGTGAGGAAGGGAAACTTCTGCCTCTAGCTCAGAGACAGCTCTTGGAATCAAAAAACAAGCCACCAAAGACAAAAATTTGGAAATTAATATTGTAATACTGCAGCATTCACATGCCTCTTTCCAGTCAGGAATGCTGATTTGTTTTTTTTCACTTGTTACCTTTGTGTTTTCAATGCCAAAGTTCTTGTGATTTGGTTGACTAGTTTGCACAACATCAAACTGTAGAGTTGTTTCTTTGAATCAAAAGTATGCCTTCAGGTCTGTTGAATAATAAAGAGGATATATACTTTTATGTCACAGATACTTCAACTCTGCTTTATTTAACAAAGGTCATATTTCCATTTTTGGTTTCCAGCCATAACACAAAAACAACATCTTGGCTAGATCCACGGTGCCTGAACAAACAGCAGAAGCCTCTAGAAGAATGTGAAGATGATGGTAAGAGACTAAAATAGTGACATAATACTGTGTTTGGTCTTTCCTAGGTAACTTTTTTCCTTTTCTTTCTCTCTTTCTAATAACTAGTATTCAGAAAGACTTTTTTTTTTTTAAAGAGGTTTATTAGTAAGTACACAGAGACAATATCCATTATGTTGTAAAATCGTTGTGAATGTAAAACAGCCATTGAGGTGCCAGATGATTTAATAAAAATCAAGGAGGTGCTACAAGCAAGAGGCCTGTTTTTGCAAAGGCATTTGAAAAGTCACTGATGCTGAACAAGACTCAAAGCTGTCTGACATGTTTGCTCCTTGGATCACTGTGTGGGAGGGAACGACTGAGTCTCTGCGTGCTCCGCTGTGTTATGCTTCAACTGCTTCACGTGGATTGAAAGAGTTACGTTGTTATTTCCTTGTTTGAGCAGAAATAACTCAATTGATTCACTTCTGCTGTTAAATGCTGGCGGTCTGCACAGTGTTGTGATTGCTGAAAACAAATTCCATTTGAAAGTGTAGATTTCTGACACTGAAAATTTGCCATGATAAGATTTTGTATTCCTTGAGATGTTGGAAATGCAAGCCACTGTCCGATTTAGAGCAGCCAAATGCAGGACTGTTAAAGGAGGTTCTTTCCCAGCCTCCTTTAGGAGATGCTGGAAGAAAAAGGGAATTATGAAAATAACTTAAATGTTTGGGAAAACCTGTGAGGGAATTTTTGGTCTACTGACCAGGACAGGTGATGGTATTCAAATACATAATCTTGGCTAATACTGTACTATCATAGTAGACACTTCCTTAAAATGGAGGGGTTTCCTTCATCAGTGTTGGTGCTGTCCTTGTAAAATCAGTTTTCATAATATGATTAACCTCCTACTGGTGTTAGTCATCTCAGTAAGAATCACAATTTTATTTCAGAAAAGAATCAGCTCAATCCCTTTTCACTGTTAGGTTCAACTCTGGCCTCCAGAACTGCTGTTACTGTTTTTATACATGCAGTTTTTCAACCTCTCCTATCTTTCACTTGTGAGATTTTGCAGGGTGTGAGAATTTACCTCTGCAGTCTTGGCTGCTGTGATGAAGCAGGTCACCAACTTCCTAGTGCACAGTGCACGATACCCTCAAATCAGGAATGTGCCAGGCGAGGAGCAGCCAGTACCACGAGGCTACAAAGGGTGACTGAGCTCCGTTACACAGTTTTAAGTCTCCTTGCAGAAGGGAAAGTCTTTCTCTTGTCCTCTTAGCAATTGTAAAGCAAACATTGGAATAATTTGTTTAATTTGGAATAGAAACATACAGCTGGTATTATTTCATTGAGTTCATAATTTTGGAGAGCAGTGGCATCTTTGTTTATCAACTCCTTAAAATCAGATAATTTCATCTTCCTACACACCCCTTCACTTCATTCACCAAGTTACTCAATAATGGATATTTTTAACATTCAGTAGTTAAACCAGTTGCTCTGTAGTTACAGCAGTGCTCTGCACTGCTTTGCTTGGCTGCTCTAATCTTGCTTAGCACATAAGAATAGTTACGTTTCAAAAAACAAAGAGGAGAGAAGGTTAGTTTTGCTGCATCATAGAAGCTGGACATTTTTTGGCAAGGGTCACTGTTGTGTGTCATTCCACAATTCAGTGGAATGACTCCTCTGTTTTGTCAGGTGTACGTGCATGTGAGTTGCCAGGCTCATCCCACCCTCTCTATGGATTTTATAAATGTTAGGTCTTGTTTCAGATTTGTTTGGGTGCAGTTGCCTTGTGCTTTTGCTTCATCAGGATACCGTCCCTAACAAAGTTTTTGCTTGTTTCCAGTTGTTTAGGCTATCAAAGGAAATTGCAATTTGTATTTCACACTAATGGTCCCAAACAAATGCTTTGGTAGAATATTTTGCAAAGAGGTCATGGAAGTGGTTTTTTGGGTGTCTGGATGTTGCAACCCTATGTTTTTTGGTTGCTTCTTTCATTCATTTATGTGGCTTGAACTTTGGGTCCAAGATTGTTTTTACCATCTTTGTTCTGGTTTTGTCACCATCTTTCATTTTCAGACTGCATTATTATTATTTGTAGGCTAGGCAATACTTTAATCATCTGTGTCACTGTTAACTTATGAATATGGAGCAGATAATGATAAATGGAGTAACAGCGAATATTGATGGCTTTGTGTCTTTGAAAAATTATGTGATCTTTGTCCCAGGTGCCCTGCTAAAACTGGCGCATTCCTGTCTGTGCCTCATCAGTGCATCTGGACTGTGGGTCTGTGCCTCCAGTTAAACAAGGCGCTTCACTTCATGTCTGTTTTAAATCATCTGAGTAGGACAGTGAAGTCTTTTGGACCTTGTGTGCACATAAATTTAGGTGCTTTCTTGAAAACCTTGCTACATTAGTTGTTATTTAGGTGCAAGGTTTTCCTCTCAGATTTCCTCAGCAGTATCCAGGTCTGGCCTTCTGATAGATCCATGTGTCTGTAGAACAGATTGCGAAGGTCGGACCCTACAGATCTGAGGGAGAAGCCTCTCTACATTGAGAACATCACAGTTGCATGACTTTGCCATATCAAACCATGACATGGAAATAGTCTATTGATGCAGATATTTTGAGAGTGCAAGGACCAGTTCTTTCATTATGTGCATCAGATCCATCAATATTCTGATCACTGGAGTGTGATAAATGGAAAGCTTGGGCTCGGTGTGTAGAAAACTAGTGCTGGTTCTGCTGTTTGCTGTAGGGAATTTCTTGCTTGGTGCTGGTATCTGAAATTTTCTTTTAATTTTTTCTATCTCATTTACTGCTCTTCCCTTGGAGAAGAAGGGGTACACACGGAAGAACTGGACAGTGAACTAGGTAAATCATCCATCTCTTGTTTTGATATTTGACTTCAACTGCACTGT
The DNA here is from genome assembly GCA_013397975.1 of Machaerirhynchus nigripectus. Lineage (NCBI taxonomy): Eukaryota > Metazoa > Chordata > Aves > Passeriformes > Dicruridae > Machaerirhynchus > Machaerirhynchus nigripectus. The sequence continues at coordinate 660,389 of VZRQ01009389.1, read as the reverse complement.
TTTGAGCCTTTAATTACTTACTTTCTCCTTTGTATCATTTTGCATCTTTCAGTTGTTTTTGGTTTTTTTTCAACAAGAGTAATTTATCAGCAAAACTTCCCCAGCACACAGAGCATTTATCTTTCCCTAGCTTCAGATCTGAAGTGGTTTTCTTACTGATTCAAAGTTTTAAGAAAGCTAGAGAGCCCTAATGTTGCAAAGTTAATTCTAAGCCACTTCCTCCTGGACTCTGCAGAAGTCAGGGTCTTTTCCTTTGGCATCTCTGGCTCCAGGAAAAAGCTTATAGATGCCAAAGCTGAAATGAAGTAGCTCATGATGCTTTTTCACTGGGGCCAAAGACGTTTCCCAGACAATAGAAGCTAAGTGTGATTCAGTAAGTTTAAGTATTACATTGGATGCTTTGGCTGAGCTTGGGAATGAAACAGCTTAAAATTTTCCCTCAGTCAGTGATTTTATAAACAGATGATTTTCAATGATGTGGTACACTTTTATTTGCTGCATCTCTTTGTGAAAAATGCTGTCTTGATATCTAATCTCAGCAGAGCTCATTGTGCTTATACTGATGGCAGAGGTAGTTGTTATTTCTGTTCAGCTATGCTCTAGTGCACTCGGAGAGCTGAAAGGATAAGAGGTTACATAGGATTTTATTTCCACTAGGACTATTACTGCTTTTAAAAAGGACTGTACTTACAGTTCATAGTACTGCATACTGGAGGAATTGTATTACCAGAGAATTAAGCTCTGGTTTCTGTAATGACTTGCAAGTAAGTGTATTCTGCTCCCTGCTTCTGTGTGATGGATACAGCATCAGCAGCCAGCAGTGGACTTGGATCACTGCTCCACAAATGGTTCTCTGAATGATAAGCCTGGAATAATGTTGGAGGCCCAACTTCTTACAGAGCAAGAATTTGAAAGAAATGACAATTTAAAGAAGAATGCAGTCTCTTTAGTGGTACATGAGTGTTATGTGCAGACCAAGTAGCATCAGAAGTAGGTGGATGCACACCAACAATCTGCAAAGGGGTCTCACAAAGGTCTTCACTACAGTGGCTTAAAATGAGAGGAAAGTTTTAAAAAAACAAATTTAGAGGCAATATTAAACAGAAATTACCCTTCTTTCAGTCTGCTATCAGGAGCTAGTGCAAGAGCAGAGCTGAAAAAATAGATGCAGGAAAACTCATTAATTGATAAGCCTGACCCTGGATCTGCAGGCACTTACGTACACTAGTGTTTTGCTCGAACATCACGAGATGTTCCCTTTGTTTCAATGCAGATAAGCCTTACCGAGCTCACAGCCCATCAATGCACTGTTGAGATGAGCAAATGTTGCAGTGTAAAGAAAGACATTTTCAAATTATTCAATTGGTTACAGCAACATTAGGAAGGGGGCATGAAAACTTAGTGTAGTTATAGTAACTCAGGTTAGTAAAAACTGGTTGGCAACAGCTGTTTAGTGCCTTAACTTATCAACAGTTTCTGTTCTAAATATAAGAAGATTAAGATTTGAGGCATTTTCACAACTTCTTGTTTTCTAAAGAGCTATAGAGTAATAGGTCACCTCATTTTAACAGAAGGTTGTTCTTCAGACACAAAAATTTAACCTTTAAAGCAGAATTTGACATGGCTTGGACTGCCCCTCCTGGCTTCACAGGGAGCAGTAGGAGCTGAGTGTGCTGAGTTCTACTCCAGCTCCTTCAGAGTAATGCATGGCTGCAACTGAAATACCTGGTGGCTGGAGAAGTAATTTTTTAGAAATCCATCCAGCCCCTCTGTCTGTATGTAGGGCAGGATACTAGAGCATCTCAACAGGAATCCATGTACTTAGCCAAGGCTTAAAATTGTGAAATTAGATATTTGTCCATTGAATTCACCTGCTGATAAATGCTCTGAGACTGCATTGGTGCTGCATGGATGTACCAAAATAAAAACCACATAGCTCGCTCAGGCTCCTGATGATGCAAAATGGTTTTTGAAATCTCATCTTTGTGATAAAATCTAATGCTCTGGGTCATCTTCAGTTTGGCAGGAGAGATAGAGAAGGGAGATAAATTTAAAGCAGCTAAGAAGCTAGACTGCGACATGGCTATGGAGAATATTGCCTTTTGCTTTAGAGAACTTCTGGAAGCTTGTAGAAGTCAAAAAGTACATCTACATAATCAACAAGAAATCTGTTAACAGCTGCAGTTTTGTATATTATTATATCTGAAAACATGGAGATTTGTTCCTTAAATGAAAAGCTGCAGAGATAGTAAACTTGAAAGATTTTGGCATAGTACCATTTTTGGGGTTAGGAAAGGGCTGGTGTTCTGATCCTTTTGTGAAAATGCTTTAAAAGGAAAAAAAAAAAAAAAAACCAAAAAAGAAATTGATTATCAAAATCTTTTTTGAACAGAAGAAAAAAAACCCAAAAATTTTTGCTTAAACTTTAAAAGTAAGCACGTAATACTCCAAAATAGACAAAAGATACTTAGCATGAAAACTGGTGGAACTCATTTGAAGGCATTTGTGCATTACTTCTCCTTTCCCTCTTTGGCTTTTTATTTTTCTTTCACCCCAGCTTGATCTCTTTACCATTCTACTTTCACCGTAGTGCAGCAAACTAAATGGTTGCAACAGCTTGTGATTTTCCCAACAGCATGCTAGGTCTTAATTGAGTTGCACTGAAACTCTTGGAGCCAGTCCCACAGTGTTTTCACCTTCTGAGACTCCTCTGCAAACCTGAGAGTTCCCTTTGCAAAAAGACTTTTAAGATTGGCCTCTAGCTTTCTGACTTTTTCTCAGATAAACTTGCAGGATGTAAAGGAATATCTGATTTTGAAGTGTTCGATCTGCTGATAACATCATGGAGTTTTTTCATGTCCAAAAGTTAGCACTGGCTTGCATTTAATGGCTTATGTCTCAAGGAATCCAAAGAATAAGTTAAACACAATGAGGATAAAAAATTTATAAGAATGGAAAACCTACCTTTTACCTGCAAATAAGGAACATGTGGAGCTAAAGCCATGAAAATTTATTTCATCTGATCTCCAGGCAACTCTGAACACAAACATAAACTTTTAATCGTTAGTCCATGTGTGTTTGTATACATTCTGTTCCTCCAGTCTGGAGATATTTCTATCCTTATGGCAACATTATTCTAATTAATGGGCCATTGTTAATGGTATTGGCTCAGCAATTGATGCCATTAATGAAAATAAATCTCTGCATTTGATAATGAACAAGCATATATTGCTGTCAGTGTTGAAAAATTTCATGTTAAATTTTGATGAATTATTTTGCATGGGGTATTTGAACTTGTGTTATCCAACAATGTTGGTTTTTTCTAAATTTAAATGAATGTGCAGAGTTGGTGGGACCACATGTGCACAGTTCTTAGTGTGGTGGAGCCATTTTCTGAGTTGTTTCACAGTATTATACAAACACACCACTCTGTATTGTTAATAGTGATGCCTTAGGTTTTAACTTTTATACTTTTCAAATTCTGTATTGCCCAGTGTGTAACTGAATTTTCTTGTAGCTCATTAGCTGCTCTCTTAGGCCAGATAGACACAACAAAGCTTCTCTGAGCTTGCGATTCAAGGACACTCAGATTGTCCTAGGCCCAAAAAGGTGTAAACTAGAGCCCCTAGTGAGGTGGAGAAATTCAAGAAAATACATCATTAGCTAAAGTTCTAATTGGCGAGTTTATGCTGATATGCAAATGGACCAAACCTATAAAAGTGTGAAGAACTCGTGACCTGTCGTCCATCTTGGGGTCCATTTTTGAAGTAGCTTCTGACTCCCCAGGGTGTACCTTTGAAGGCCTTTCAAATAAATTCCTACCTTTGTTCCCTTACTCTTGTCTAGTCTCTGTTTCTAGGTAACCACCCCAAGGTATCAACAGGATGATTATTTTGTTACCCCCAGCCAATGGGAACATTGTGTTTAAATGAGTGGCACAAGGATCAGGCCCTTAAGTAACACATGCAGCTTTAATAACGCTCAGTTGGATGCTGAAGTGATGGCATTACATTCACTAATTATAGTTAAGGTACTATCTACAGTCTAGAAAATCAATAGGAACAAAAGTGGATACATTTCCAAATGTTAGTTTCATCTTCAGAACTGTTTTTTGTTAATTGTCATACTGAAAAGAAGAAAATCTCTGTTACATGTGACTATGGCAATGTGTGTTCTTACATAAAGTGCTGTGCAGTGAAATACACCTGTGTATGGCAGCCCCTCTTGGGTGGGTCCCCCATCGTGGCATACACGTTAAATCCGCCTTGTCCTGGTTTTGTGTTGGGCTTGTGTCTGAGCGATGCAAATCCCAAAGAAAGGAGTAAAAAAATCCTGTTTTCTGCACTGGTGAGCATAAATCGTTCGGCCCTGGTACAGGAGAGGGAAGTGGTCTCTGTCAGTGGGCTACAGTATTTTGCCATAGTCTCACCCACCCTCATGGGCTGGTGTTAAAATGCCTCTGGCCTTTCCTGCATCAAATTCCCCTGCAGTGCTACATCCAGGACCACTGGCCGTGGTGGAGAAACCAGGAGGGTACTTGAGGCATCCCAGACAGGAAATTTATTGAGCATTTGCTCATTTAATGCAAAAAGCAAATAAAAAATTGACAAGTGTTTGTGTCTTCCCAGTGATGTGCTGACCCAGCACCGGGGACACGGGCTGGGATGTTGGGGCCGTGCTGTGCCAGCCATTCAAACAGGGCTGTAATCATTCTGAAAAGTACCCAAAGCAAGGTCTGAGCTACTGATGAGTTTTGCACATTGGGCAGGAGCAGCTGCCTGTCAAAAAAAAAAAAAGAAACCTGCCTTGGAGTCTTCAGTAATGCTTTTTCTATTTCCAGAGTTGCCTGCTGGTTGGGAGAAAATTGAGGATCCCGTATATGGTGTCTACTATGTAGAGTAAGTGGTGCTCCCCATTTCAGTGTGGCTGTCAGGTGGAGGAGGCTTTCCCTGCACCCCACTCTGTCAGTGCTGGTCATATCTCAGACCAAGGAGGAGGAGACCTTGGCCCCTTACAGATTGGGGGATGTTATAGGGTCTGGGAGAGGGCAGCCCTGTCTGGCCATTCCCCATCCACGCTGGAGTGGGAGTGGGCTCAGGGGCGACAGGAGTGCCCTGGGAGGGGGTTGAGCTCAAGGAAGACAGGAGCATTCCAGGGTTGGGATGTGCAGGAGCCCCAACACCTCACAAAATACTTCTATCCAGAGAACATTAACAAGTGTGCAATTAACTGAATTTGATCGCCTTCATGCAGTGCTATGGTCACAAAATGAGTGCAAAGCAATCTATCAGCCAGTTGTGTCAGAAGACACCCAAAAGGATGGAGAAGATGGTGTGACCAAACAGCCATGGCAGAGGCTCTTCCATCAGGCTGCGTTGTTGGGAATAGAATTACAGGTTTAATGGAATTCTCTGTGGAATTTGAGCAGCTTCTCCTTTATCGAGATGTCAGATTGCTCCTTTGGGAAACCAGAGATCTGAGCTTTGTTTCATCACTGACCCCATAAAATGAGTTTTTAATTATGCGTATACTCCTGTCTAGTAGGATGGCTTATGATAGCCCTCAGAATAGACATGGAATACGGTGTCTGTCTGCTTTGGCTCATTTCTGACCCTACCATCTGTGCCTAGGGAAACAAGGTTAGCAAACTGTGTGATTAAGTCTTGACATTTATTTACCAAGGACATCAACAATATTTTTTGGCTATTAAATGCCATGCCAAGAGGTCTTTACATGATTTTTTCCTGTCACTTTATATACACATACCCGTTAGTTTTGTGGCTCTCCTTACTGATTGAATTAAATCAGAGAGTAACTGCAATAAGACATGATTTTATTTTACTTGCTGTTTCTAAGCTAGTGAGATGGTTATAATTTTAGCATTTGCCTCTGTCTCTTCAAATCAGGCACTCTGTTATTACATGATGGCTTTTATTGAGAGACAATTGTATCATGAAAAAGTTTATATCATTTTTAAAGTAGTTACCATTTTTTCTTAGCTCTCTGAAGATACCTTGAAATACAAAATCTTTTACAGAACTCATTAAATTGTTTTTTATTTATTAAGTTAAATATTTTTCTAGTAATTTAATATTGATCTTTAGCAGAAAAATTTCTGAACATAAATCCCTGGAGTGCTTCTGTCACAGTTACTTGAAAAAGTGTTTGGTTTTCCTGTGGTTTTTTAATAAAGACATACTTGATAGGAGACAATATAATAGCAAGTTCTTAATGGTAAATTTTGCTTTGCATACGAAGATAGCTTTAAGGTAATACATTTTTCTGAGGTCTACCTGATCCTCTGCTGTAGCAAAATCACTACTGAAAATAGCTCTTGAACAGTTGATGAGCCATTCAGGGAGTCCCAAACCTGTCCCTGCCACCCCAGCATCTGTGACTGCTGTTCATCACTTGGTTTCATAAGGTTGTTAATCCTCTGCTGAGTGCATGTTGGGACTGGGCTGATTTTTTTACTTGTCCTGGAATTGGTAAGAAGTATTGGCTCTCAACACCTCATAGTGCTTAAAAAGCTGCCTAAGGAAAGCAGCTGAAGTTTCACTAAATGCTGGTTTCCACTGGGAGTATTTGCTGGTGGCTGATTCTGGATAGACTTTGGTCTATTTGGAGCCCATCTCATAGCCTGCATCCCTGCAGATACATTTAAGACACCCTGTATGCATTGATCAGATCGCTGACAGATGCTGGGGTTTGGTTAGTTTTGTTTTGTTTTTAACTTGGGTGAGCCAGGGAATGACTGCACCTCAGGGAATCTAAATAAAGCAGGGATGGTACAGGCCTGTCTTTTAAAATGCAATCAGACAAAATGCCTTTCCTGCTTTAATCTCATTTTTCACAGACAGATCACTACTCTAATGTATTTGAAGGAATTAGCCATTCCTGCTCAAGACATATGATTCCATCAATATGATTCTGGTATTGGATTCAATACCAGAATCCACTTGTTTTTCTAAATACTCTTTTTGGCACAACTAGATGAGCCTTGCTCCACCTCCACTGCTGTTGGGTGTGTTTGGTATTTTACTCCTTTCCTCAGAAAGAGGAGTTTCAGTGCCTGGCCCTTATTCCTGCTTGTTGCACAAAGGGTTTCCTAATTCATTGCTCTCTTTCATCTCCAGCCACATCAACCGGAAGACACAGTATGAAAACCCAGTTCTTGAAGCAAAGAGGAAGAAGCAGCTCGAACAACAGCAACAGCCTCCAGAAGGTTGGCACTCTTGAGGGCATGGTGTTTGGGGTGTCCATAGGGGAATGCCCTCCCTTGCCATGGCAGCACTGTCCCAGTTTGTCCTTCCCTCCATGGCCTTAGTGTTTAAAGGCAAAGTGATATGCTTAGGAAAGGCTGTGTTTGGCCTTCATAGAAGATGCAGCAAAGGAGAAAATCTAAACTGTATCAACTTAAACTTAGAAGGTTTCAACCTTGTTAAACAGGAGAGATTTTTCTTTATATGTTCTTTATTTTTGGAAAGTTTCTGGACTTCCCAGAAACAACTAAAACATGTTTTCCTCTTCAGTCTGCTCCATCAAGTTAGTCAGTGTAGCTGGTGTTGTTCCAATTTGCACTTGGACTCAGGCTATCAAAGGGGATGAGGAGTGGGCGCTTACATGCACTAGACAAACCCAGCATGAGATACTTCTCAAACCGAGACCTTTGTATGTTGTCAGACTCTAAAATCTGAAGTAATTTCCTTCTTTTGAAACACTTTTTTTTTATTAATATCCTCCCTCCCGCCCCCCTTTTTTTTTTCTTTCTTACTTTTTACATTTTTTTCTTCAAATGCAGCCCAACTGCAGTGAGGGCCATGTGGCATTTGGGTTTGTTCTTCTACTTGGATGCCGTGAGTGCCACAGGGAGTAGATTTCATTTAAATGTCAAGTCCACTTAGATGCAAATCAAGTCCCAGGTTTGAGTGTGAGGTAGGATGTCCCAGCAGATGGAACAGTTGACCTGGATATAGAGATCCTTCAGGACTGGTTTTTGGACATCCCATTCATTTTATTCCCTCTCTCTGTGACTCTTTCCTCTCTTGCCATGCTTTTCACATCTCCTCTGCTTGACCCCCGCACTCCTAGTGTGTGCACATGCGGCAGCTCATGGGTGCTGTTGCGAAACCAGTAACACTTCCCTCTCTGCCCTCTCTAGAATGGACAGAGGAGTGTCCATCTCTCCCTCCACCTGCTGCTCCAAACCATGTTTCAAACAACCAAGAGGCAGTTCGGGAAGCACCAGTACAAGGTAACAGCCTTGTTAAAACAGTTGTAAAAGAGCAACAGGTTCTTTTTCCTGAGAATGAAATTCCCTTGGCCACCACAAGGGCAGTATTTCCATGACTGGTGACACACCAGGGCCTGCGCTTGCTTATCTGAATTCCCAGATTTTGAGACTGGTTGTTTCAAGACTACATTTGTTGCTGAATCCAAGAGGTGAATAAGATCATTTGCATCAAAAAGAGGATTGTGGCTATTCTCTGTGTACTGTTCCAAGTTTTCAAACGCAGTGGACTTACTCAGAAGTTGTACTTTTGTACAGGTACTTTGGGTTATTGCAGCCTTATTTATTGTGCCAGTGGTCTGTGTAGCCAATTACTCCCAGACCAGTTGTTTGCCTTAAATAACTCACCAGACAGGACATGAATCATTCCTGAATTTGCAGCATGAGCTGAAACATTGCCAGGTCAAGTTGCCAGCAAGGGCCAGGGAATTCCACTTGTACCTGTGGCAGTAAAGTGCTCTCTGGTTACAAGTGGTTTTAAGTAGGCTTATCTTTGACTGCATCTGAATTGCATAGCAAGTGAGTGGCATTGCCCTGGTCTGCAGGAGCCAGAGCCTGGGGAAGGTGAGAGGGGGAATCTGGCTGGAATGCATCTTCTAACAGTGTTGGGAGCAGCTGGGAGCCAGGAAGTACTCCCGTGGTCTCTGAAGGCAAACCTGACTCTAGTGCTGCTGTCCCAGGCAGCCTTTCCTGCCAGGAAGACCCAGGGAGTGCTCTCTGCAGCAGCTGGCAGCAGATCAGCCCTTCCAAAACAAATATGTAGAATTTCACAGGACCGAAAGCCCCCAGCACAGTCCTAAGGTGTATTAAGAGTAATCCAGCCTGGCAGCAAGGAAAAAACATGGGAGGTCTGAGGATGGCACCCTGACCACCAGGCACCTGGGTTTAGAGATGTCATCAGAGTGCCCCAAAAAGGCTGATATTCCTCTTGGAGGCGTCTGTGAAAGCCACCTTTGCCTTTTCCACTGTCAGGCTGAGGCAAAGGCTGCCCAAACATCCACACGTGGCGATGAAAAGGACCTGTCACGCAGGGGTGATGTTGGGAGCCTGCTCAGCCACCAAAATTGTGCAGCAGTGTTAGAGCAGAGCATTAACCGGTCTCAGCACCACTCTGAGTGACATGTCCTGGTACCTGCTGATGACTCCTCCCCTCTTTCATTCCTTCCTCTTCCTTTCTCAGTGCTGCTCCCTCTTCTCTTGCTCCCCATTTACAGCATCTTTTCCAGCTTCCACACCCAGAGGTTTCCATCTCTCCCCCTGATGACACTGCTGGCAGGGATGTGGGCACAAGGAGCCCTCCCTGTGCCCCTGGCAACACTCTCACAGCCTGGGTTTTGTAGATACAGTAATTTCAAATGTGATACACTCTTGAATGCTGTGGGTGGGACATAGCCTGTGGCGCTGCTGGCCTGTTGCTGCAGGGCAGGCTCAGCCTGTATCTGTGGGCAGACAGTAGCAAGCTCTGCTTGTTCTGCTTGTCCTTTGAACCAGAAATGAGCCCCACTGCACTATGCCTCTCAGCTATGTTTGTTACCTGAGACACTGGGTTGCACTTTGATACTCTGGGCTTTTTTGCAGGCTGGGGTCTGAGCAGAGCATCTGCCCATGATGTGCAGGATTACCATGTTCCTCTGCCACCCTTCAAAGGCAGAAGACTACAAGTCCTCACTCTGCCTCCTCATGAATAATCTTCAAATATACATTTTTTTCCTCCAGTCAAAGGCTTACCAGTCTCAAATCCTCTCACTCTCCCCCGAGGTCTCCTTTCTGAGCAGAGGCCCACGGCAATGCTGCCAAGGTGTTTGTTTGAAAGTGCGCCAGCTCTCCTGGCTGTGATACCCACTGCTGATCCCAGAGCTGTCACCAGAGGGCTTAGTGGCATAGGCTAAGTGTTAAAAACAATTAAAAGTGCAAAGGTGTTTAGTGGTGGCACTGTGAAGTGCAGCAACCATGATCCCTTTTCCGAGCCTGTGCAACATGCTTTGCAAGGATGTGCTTTTGTCCGTGGAGCAGCTTTTTCCCTCTTAAATGTGCTCCCAGAGAGCATTCCCAGCCCTCCAGCACAGCTGCTCCAGTCCTGGGCTGCTCTTTGGTTTGTACTTCTCACCAGAAGTGTTTAATCCACAACAGGCAAGGAGCAGAAAGGGAAGAGAAAAGGCTTCGAACAGTGTCTGAAGAATAATATCAGCATCCTCCCCTTTTTCACCAGAGGAGGTCACAGGGTGGTAGCAGTGGTGGGGGAGGTTGGGGGGTTATGCTAAAGGGTATCAGTGTCTTGTCAGAGCTCAGAAGTTGCGTTTTGCTCAGTAGGTTGGGAGAAGGTCGAGTAGTGAAAAACATAATGATGCTTCTTTCTGCAGAAACTCTCACTGCAGACTCCTTCTGTAGGAGGCCCCCTAACCCTGCCCCATCCTTCCCAAGATGGATATAACCACTTGAGGACAGAGATACAACACACATCTAGCCCAGGATTCCCCGCTTTAATATATTCCGTTCTTTAAAGCAGCATGTTTTCCCCTTTGTAGCCTTGGGGCTTTGGTGTGCACGACCACAGCTAACAAAGTGCCAGATACTGGGGTTTTGTTCATGTATTTTACTGCATGCCTGGATTCAAGGAGACGGGTGGAGTGTGATAAGAGGATGCAGGAATGAAATGCAGTCCTGTCCCTGCACGCTGTTGTGTTTGTCCATGGACTCGTTAGAATGGGGAGGGGCAGCAGAAAAGGAGGTCAAACACTCTTGCCTGCCTGCTTAGAGATTTTCTTCCAAACTTCTTATACAGGAAAACCTTTTTTTACACGAAACCCTTCTGAGTTGAAAGGGAAGTTCATTCACACCAAGCTAAGGAAAAGCAGCAGGGGGTTTGGCTTCACCGTAGTTGGAGGGGATGAACCAGATGAATTTCTCCAAATCAAAAGTTTGGTGCTTGATGGTCCTGCAGCGTTGGATGGCAAAATGGAAACAGGTACTCATGCTTTTTATCAAAATCATCACCACCACTTCGGTTTGTGTTTTTGCAGCTGGTTTTTAAGTGCCATTCATAAAGGACTTTTGCCCTCATCCCGTTCTTGGGGAAAGGCATTAAGCTTTCTTATCAGCAAGTAAGGAAGTGAGATACATTGAGAATCTTAGAAGAGGACACTTCATGTATTGGAATTCCATCTCAGTGTCAAAATACCCAGCTGGGACACTGCCAGCTCCTGCTCTCCCCACACTGGTCTGAGGAGAGGAGCCAGGAGTTGTGGGGGTCCACATCAGGCTGTGGGTTCCTGCTCCCCACTGTGACAACGGATGCTGGATTTTTGTAGGGCTGCACCACCATGTGTTTGTGTCTCTGCCATGCTGCTTGCCCCTTTCCAAAGCTACTCCTAAGGAATGGGCAGAGCAGTGGGCTAATCTGCATTTCCCTCTGTGGAGGCACCAACAGCAAATTCATTTTGCCAGAGATCAGGTCCACCACAATTTAGTGACAAAATCTGAAATATGGTTTAGTGGTGAACACAGTGGTGCTGTGTTAATGGTTTAACTCCATGATCTTGGACATATTTTTCCACTTTGATTCTATGAAATCTTCTTAGGCTTCACCTGAGGTCACAACTCCTTGCCTTCAGTTGGAGCATCACAGCACTTAACATCCCTGTTTTGCAGCCCCAGTGTTAATAAAATGACTCATAACTTAATCGATACCTGGATTTCAGGCTGAAATATGAGACACGACGTGTGGCACTCACTGTGTTTGAGCAGTTGCTATTTGAGAGCCTTCTGTTACAGCTCCCATGTGCTCTCAATTTTGTTTCTATCATATGTCAATGTGTAACAGTGAGAGCCGGACTTCAAAATAGCTGTGAAACAGGCCATATACCATCATTTAAATTCATTAATTTTTTGCATGAGCCAATTCCATTTTCACTTTCAAAAACATTTATGTACATAAAGGCTTTATGCCTTTATCCACCGGGGTTTTGCTCGCCCAAGTGTCACCACTCCTTTTTCTTGTGCTGACGAGCTGCTGTTGCCTGTGAGTGGTCCCTGTGCGTGCTACAGATGTGCTCTCAGGCTCTAGTCCTCAACTTCCTGCAGTGTGCAAAATATATTTTCTTGGTCTATCTGTCTGTGTCCTCTGCAGGGGACGTCATAGTCAGTGTGAACAACACCTGTGTGCTGGGGCACACTCATGCTCAAGTGGTGAAAATCTTCCAGTCCATCCCCATCGGTGCCAGTGTGGACCTCGAACTGTGCCGGGGCTATCCCCTGCCCTTTGACCCCGACGACCCTAACACGAGCCTGGTCACGTCCGTGGCAATTTTGGACAAAGAGCCGATCATTGTGAACGGGCAGGAAAACTACGACTCCCCGGCAAGCCACAGTAGTAAAACAGGAAAAGTAAATGGTACAAAGGACGCAAGGCCCAGCAGCCCAGCTGAGGTCTCCTCCAATGGACCCCATGGCTACCCCAATGACACGGTGTCTTTGGCATCCTCGATAGCAACACAACCTGAACTCATAACTGTGCACATAGTGAAAGGGCCCATGGGCTTTGGGTTTACTATAGCAGACAGTCCCGGTGGGGGTGGCCAAAGAGTGAAACAAATTGTGGACAGCCCACGGTGCCGCGGCCTGAAGGAGGGCGACCTCATAGTTGAAGTCAACAAGAAGAATGTGCAGACCCTCACTCACAACCAGGTGGTGGATATGCTGATTGAATGTCCTAAGGGAAGCGAAGTGACGTTGCTGGTGCAGCGAGGAGGTAAGTTTCCAAAACTGTTATAAATATTTCTTCTTGAAATTAAAAAAAGGAAAAAATGCACGTGACAGAAGATCTGCTCTCCTAAGCTTCTTGGTAGAAATTATTTTTGTCCTGAGGTGTAGGAACTGCCCCAAGCTGGCAGGTGTCAGGTCACATAGATGGTTAAAATGATTTATTGTGTTGCTGCGCTGGGGGGGGATGCTCAGGTTCCCACCTGCACACAAAACTGTTAAGGAGCAGGAGGGTGGTGTGGTTACACATGTGGTTACACCTTTGCTTGCATAACAAACCCTGGTCTCATGCTCAGAAAACCTGAGTATTTTAAATAGAACATGGACATTCCTTGAGCTATTCTGGGATATGGAAAAGGCTGGTAATATGTTCTGTAATTTGCATTTTTAAAATCAGATACTTAATGACTCTTCATTGGGGAAGGATTATACCTGGGATACATTTGGGAGAGAATTTAAATTTCTCCAAGTTGTAAGCAATTGAAATGTGACTTCTGCACATTTGTTTACTCTGCCATTGGGAGCTAAGCTCATTTTTTGGTTGCATTGCTGAGGCCACCAGCAGGTACAAAACCCATCCCACAGGCAGTATGTCTGCAGCCCACATGGAGCATGGTTGGCAAGTAACCTGTCAGTGGTCAGTCCATCCACAGGAACTCTTTCCCTGCACTTAGTAACTATAAAGTAACCTGAGGTAGCACCCCTTTAGCCTGTGGATTGAGATTACTGGGATAGGGTCAAGCTCACAGGCTAAGTCCAGGTCAGCTGTTGACTGCAAAGTCAAGAGCAGAGGGGTCAGCTCTCCCTCCCTCCCTGGCATTGACAGTGGGGCTTTCAGAGGGTCAAAGGCCTGTGCCCACTGTGCTCCCTGTCCCATGCAGGTTTTTGTGGACAACACACACATGGGTGCCCAGTGGATCACAGGAATGACCTTGCTGCAGAGGCAGGGTTAAACTGACAAGGAAGTGCTGAACACAGCCCCCAGCCAGCCCTGGGGGGAGTGTGTGCTATAAAAGTACTTTCCTGCTGACTTTTCTAAAGTGTCTGGATTGTAGTAAGCACCAAAAGCCAGTCCATTTTAACGAGGGACAAGTTGTTTCCTGAATTTATAAGTCTGGTTTGTTGTTTTCCAAGACCTATATCAAGGCATTGAATCATGCAATTAATAGCAGCTCTAGAGAAAGCACTGCCTTTCCTATACTCCTTTCTTTCCAAGTGCTTACTGTGTTTTCATATTTTGATAGTAAATTAGAAAGTAGAGAACAGAATATATTAAGAATTCTCCAATTTCCAAAGTGTGAGTTTCCTAAAGACTTTCAGTACTAGAGAGGTTTAAAAAATGCACTTCATTCTCATGATGAATATATGTATTATGGAGAAAACATGGTTGGAAGAAAAATAGCAGCTATTATTAATCCTCCTGGAGAGTGTGTATATATCTAGTAACACCATATATTAATTATTTGAATTGTGCCTGACATTTAGTAATCCTCCTAAAGCCTTGAAGGCATAATGAAAAGTTCTGATGAGGAAATAAAAGCCTAGTTTTAATAAAATAGTAAATAGTTCCCTGGTAATCTTGTTGAATCTGTTTTTTTTTTAATTTAATCAAGATACTAACCACATTTGCTGTCACATTCCTAGGTAAGGTACCATATCAGTCTCCTTGAACTGCCTCCCTCCCTCCTTCAAGGTCTTCACATTTCCCTCTTGGCACAGAGCACTTGCAGTTTCAAATTTCACACTCTCATGGTACAGAACTTTGAGATCCTGGTGGCCCTGGTCCACAGTTAATCATTGAAACAAGGTTCTCTTCACATTCAGAGAAAAGCTGGACCAAAAGGCACTCAAGCTGTGGCAGAGAAGCCAAGCAGAGTTTGCACAGTAGTAGCCCCAGAACCAAAACCAGTCAGATTTGTTTAAGGCTTCTAAGGTGATTTTGGTGGATGAGAGGCTGGGCATGCCCCAGCCATGTGTACTCACAACCCAGAAATCCAACCGTGTTCTGGGCTGCATCCAAAGCACCACGGGCAGCAGGTGAGGGGAGACTCTGCCCCTCTGCTCCATCCTTGTGAGACCCCCCTGGAGCACTGCATCCAGCTCTGGAACAACAGGGACCTGTGGGAGCAAGTCCAGAGGAGGCCACTAAGATGATCAGAGGGATGGAGCTATGAGTAGCTCTGCTATGAGTACAGGCTGAGAGTTGGGGTTGTTCAACATGAAAAGAGAAGGCTTCAGGGAAACTTTGTAACACCTTCCAGTTCATAAAGGGGCCTACAAGATTGCTGGAGAATGACTTTTCACAAGAGCATGTAGTGACAGGACAGGGGGAATGGCTTTAAACCGAAAGTAGGTAGGTTTAGATTGGATATTGGGAAGAAGTTGTTCCCTGTGAGGGTGGTGAGGCCCTGGCTCAGGGTGCCCAGGGAAGCTGTGGCAGCCCCATCCCTGGAAGTGTCCAAGGCCAGGCTGGATGGTTTTGGAGCAACCTGGGATAGTGGGAGGTGTCCTGTGCCCAGCAGGGCAGTTGGAAATAGATGATCTTTAAGATCCTTTCCAATCTAAACTATTTAAAAAAACAAAAGGTGGAACTGGCTAAAATCCACCTGGCACTCAGTGCTGCTGCACTTGGGTCCTTTCCGCTGTAACTTTACCTCATGTTACCCCTGCCAAGTCTCTCCTCAGCAGCACCATCCCCAGACAAAGCGCCGCTATTTATTTTGGTCTGATTGCAGAAATGTATTTGGTTCGGGTGTCTGATAAGCTCCTTCAGGGCTTTTGAAGCTGTTCTCTAGCTTCTCTATCACTTATCCTTTCCTCCTCCTCCCTCTGGTGTCCAGTGAGGAAAGTGCTCAGATGCTGTCAGCATTCTTCCTTCAGCCCAAGATTTGCATTCAGTCCCGCTGTGCAGGAAGCATCCCTGCAACACTGAGGCTTGTACTCAAGAGCTGTCGAAAGGATTTTCAGAAGTGATTACTAATCAAGATATCAGAAAGAGATGTGCATTACACAGGAAAAGCTCTGCCTGCTCCAAGCTGCTGGTGCACTCCCAGCAAGGAGGTCTGATTCTTTAAATGCAAACCCAGAGCTGCTGAGAACAGCCTGTAAAATATTTACTGTGAAGTGTGTTCAGCTAAAGCACTGGCTTATGGGAAAGTCCTGCCACTGCCTCTGAGTGAGGAACACAAGGATGATTTCAGGAGGGATGAAGCTGAAATGCCCCCTCTGCATGATAATGTGTCATCTAAAATTGTTTGCAGGACTCATGCAGGATTGGGGCAGAGGGATAAATATTTCAATACAAAGTCAGATTGCTGAGAATTTGCTTTCCAGAGGCCTCATAGAAAACTTACGTTGTCTGTGTTCTGGTTTATTTTCTAATTTTTTATTTTCTTCTCCCTCCTCCCTGCTGTAGATTAATTATATTGCTGTTGTTTTCCTGTTTCACCTATACGTGGATAAAACTGGATAAAACTCACTGATCTCGAGGGGTTCAGAAAGAGTTCAGCCCCCCCAGGGTGCAGAGGGTGGATTGGGCCGGTTGGCAAAGTTGCTTTTGCTTAGCAAAATAAAGGGACAGAGGGGACAAAATAATTTTTGTCTCTATTAGGCAGGAGAGATAGAAGTTACTTAAAAGAAGGAGTTGGCTGAACAACTGTGTGTTGTTTGGCTGTGAGTAATTTAAACTGGAAATGAGAAGAGAGTGCCCAGCCATTAGAGCCTGTAAGTAAAACTGGAGGAGGCACGAAGGATTTGCTGCCTGAAGGTGAAGCTCAGCACGTTTGAAGGGGACAGGACATGGTCCCTGCAACAGCAGAGGAGGTGCTTGATAACCCAGCAGGAGCATTTGAGGGCTCTGCACTTGAAAGTAAACCAGTGCTGCTGCTACAAAATGCGAAATTAAGCATATGTTTTTGTCCCTGCACTGAAAATTGTGATTACATACTTTGGTTATTTTAAAGAATTATTGTTAATGTGACCACAAAAGGTACAACTTTATTTTGAATGTTTGTAGCTTGAAAGGGTTCTTTCAACCTTGTACCTACCAAGTACATAAAGTACTTTACACAAAAAAAACCAAAAACCAAAAAACAACAACAAGAAAAAAAAACCCAAACAAAACAAAACAAAACAAAACAACAAAAAAAAAACCACCAGAAAAACCCCCAAAAAACCAAAAAACAAACAAAAAAAAGAAGCAAAGAAACAAGGTAATGTTATTTGCCACTTGAAATCCATTAGTCATTGAAGCCTTGCCTGTGCACTGTAATCAACTGAAGTAAGCAATTCTCAAATACCTCTCCATTCTGCATGGACTCTATTCATAATAAAAGCAACATTTTGTCAGGATAATTTGCCTGCTTCCCAAGGGACTTTTATTCTGGAAGTTGTGTTTATGTTGGGACAGGTGGGGGGCTGTGTCAGAACAAGTTATTCTGCAAAACTACTGTGCTGTATTTTTTGGAATCACTAAGATCTAATATTTGTTTCAGTGAAAACTTTAATGTATTTTATATTTTGTGAATTGCCTCTGATTAAAGAGGATTCTTTTTTTCCTTTTTTTCCTCTTTTTTAGGTCAGTCTTCAGGTTAACCAAAATTTATGTGTTTAGTTTGTGTTCAGTTCCAAGAATTACACTGAGCACGGTTTATGCAGGTTTGAATGGACAATTTACCTTCAAAGCTCTCACAGTTAGTGCTCAGTTGCATCTTTATTCACCAGAAGGTCGAAAATAGCATAAACCTTGAGCATGATCTACATAATCCCCTGGAAGATGTGGTCCCACTTTGCTCCAGATCAAAGTAAAGGCACGCAGGTGAAATGTCACTCACATGTCATGTGCAAATCAGTACCATTGCTAATTGCTTTCCCTAGTGCCAAACTCACATTAAACTGGGAAATATATCTTCTGAAAAAAATATATATGCTAGACAAATTATATATAGATATGCACTAGGGTGTATGTTATGGGAAGAAGAATCAGTGCAATATCTACTTGTCTAAATGCCCATCAGTGGGTACCTGAGTCTTACCTCCATGTAAAAGTCCTTCGTAAATTCCCTATTTATAGTTCAGCGGAATGGAAAGTGTTCATGGGGAGCAGTGAGGTTGGTGGAAATGGGGAGAGGTCTGTTCCAATAGTCCTGCTCACTTGAGTCCTCAAGTCAATAGGCTTAAGGTGTTCCTTGTGACACATGTATCTACAACAAAAATTTGCAACAATTAAAAAAAATTACAAAGCTCCAAAGCAATTACAAAGCTGTATCAAGTCTCCTTAGCTACATGGACTTTCCCTTGCTGGAATTCCCACCTGGAAATGAAGTTTTCCCATCCTTTCCTTAGCTGGAACTGGATCACTGGGTGGTAAGAGGGGAAAAAAAAAAAAAAAAAGTGTTGGAATTAGAGCTCCTTTTCAGATGCTATTCCTATTGATGTAAAACCATGGTATAATTAGAGCTGCAATCAGCTATTCAGTGCAGACTTGAATTCTTTTGTACAAGCCACTCACTTCTGTTTGCCCTTTAGGCTTGCAGTGAAGAGTGAGTTGAAAGTCATACCACTTAAGCATCGAGCTGCCAGAATATTTCAAACTGTCTTAGCAGCTGCTGAATTAGAGAGAAAGTGAGTCCAAACTGCATTTGGGACAAAAATCACAACCTGAGAGTCATCTGATGGTTACCACAGAGCATGTTTGCCAGTGCCAGAGCTTGTGGAATGGGAAGAAAAGTTCACCATTTCCAGCAGCGTTTTCAGCTCAAATACAGAGAAACCAGAGCTTTATACTGAGGTCTTTGTGCTGTGTTTGTATCTATAGGCACTCCCTGGGCCCCATCTTGCCAAGCACAGAGCTGCTGGTGCCGGTTGTCATTCGTGTGCCACCTTTATGGTTGGTTTCCTTACTCTGCTCCACTGCCCACCATGCTGTGGCAGCTCCTTCCCTGGACCCCCAGAACAGGGGCAGGTCTAAATTCTTTCTGCCCTCTGGTGTGCTCAACGGACTTCTAAACTTGTTAAAAATCCCTTTTCAAATCATGTCTTTTTTCCTTATCTTACCTTCTGTCCATCACCACCGGCTACCAAAGCTCCTGGTACCTGCTACTCAGGTATCCTCCACCAAACCTGTTTGTTGAATCCTTCAATTTGTTGCTCAGTAGAGGTTGTTTTGAGCTGTATGCTGAAAAATACCTGATATTGTAGTATAAATAATACCATCCAGACTCATAGGCACCCCTCACTGGTTAGTAAATCATTTAGGAAATCAGAATTGTAGTATGCTTAAAGAAATATGTGTAATGCCAAGATTTATTTTTCAAGTTCATTACTTTGTATTCCAGGGTCATTACTTTGTAATTCCAGAGTTATGGATTTCCTGATGGACCTTGGAATCTCATTTGGCATTTAAAAATCTGTCTTCAATTATTTCCTCTTGTTTATTTTTGTTACTGTTTCCTTTAAAGAGCTTTGCCTGGCAAGAAGGGAATCAGATTAGGGAAGTTTCTAAGTTGGTTTACAAACTGTGTTAGAAATGAGATGTTTTTAAAATGTCTTGCATTGTGCCTTTTCCATTTTCTGAAAACAGACAATCCTAGTAAAAATGCATTGTTAAAATTCAGGTGCAGAGAAGGAGCAGGACCGGGGGAACCTTTAGTTGGGAGTAGCTGCATCTTTTTTTTTCCAAACCACCAAGTCACTCCTTGTTATTCTCTTTTCCCTGTTGACTGGAATTATATTCTAACAAGGCCAAAAGAAGCTGATGAGACTTTAAAGAAAGTTTAAAGCAAGTTTGATGTCACATTTACTATTCTCTCACAGCCTTATTCTGATTAGGCACTAGTATATCAAGGAACAGATACAAAAATCAGTTGAAGTCAGGAAGAGATGAAATAAAGGAAATGTTATAAGTTTAGGTATTTTTAATAAGAAGTTTGAAGTTCATACCCCTGATTAGAATTGCTTATGTGCATGTGTTTCAATCCACTGTGCAAGTTAATTTTCCTGCAGTGGCTCCGGAGTGTTAGATACACCTTTTTGGGACAATGCTGTGTATTGTTATGCAGAACCATACACTGATCACTGGTAATTGGTTTTGTAAAGCAAGCGAGCAGAAACTTGTTTCCTCTTTGTGATAAAAATAAGCTGAACTTAACATTTAAAATCAGGTCGTCTTATAAATAATGTAATATTTTGGGATTACGTGGTGTTTTTTTCTCCTTCAAAGTGCTTTACAGGTGTTAATCTTAGTGACATTAGCCGTTTGTTTTTGATGATCTGAATTTTTGAGGTTTGGGATGACTTTGCTTAGCAAAAACACAAAGGGGAGGTTTTGATGCTGCTCGAGTCTGTGACAAGGCTCCCATTAGACTCCAGGAGGCAGCAGGGTTTCACCCAGACTTTTCATGCCTACAGATGCGACAGCCTACACCTTAAGGGTAATTGTTGGTAGCTTGCTCAGACACCAAATAGTTTGATGTATGCTACTGATGTTCATATAAATAATGCATTTGCAGGAACTAATTAATTAACATTGACAGGTCCTGCTGGAGTTTTTCAGTACAAGGCATCCAGTTGAAATAGTAATTGACAAACCCAAATATCAAAAATCCCATGTGTGCAAAAATCCAAAGAACTCCAAACAAAGCACAGTGTCCTATGAACACCAAAACCAGCAGCTTTATACTATTACAGTTCTGATAATGAAGGAGACTCGGCATTGCAGGGGTATGAACATTTTAATTGCTTGCAGAATTTCCGGCTAGTGCTGGTGTGAATACGTGTGAGGTGCTGACACTAATCTGTTACACATTTGAGGCACAAGTGTTTTCCCCTCAGCTACCCTTCATTAACTCCATTTGCACTGATTCTCTCCTAGAAATGAGTAAGCAAATGAAGAGATGCCTGTGAAATCTGCTTTTTGGGTCAGCATCAGCTTTACACGATCTACCCTGCGTTTTTGTGGCAGCATGGCATATCTATGCTATAGCTTGTGTCCCCCAGATATTATGTGTCATCTGAGTTCCAGAGTTGCTTGGAAGTGTAAAATAGGATAGAACAGTTGCTGATTCATTATTTGGCATTTTGTTACACATTTTGCATTTATTTCAAGGGTTGATATAATCTTCTAAAGTTTTTTGCTATTTCATGAAACATGCTTTAAGGCCAGGAGGAAATAATACTTTAATTACTAAGGAGATGAACAATTAACATGTTTGGAATAAGGAAATAATGTCAGTTTTGTGTAGTCCTGCTTGCTGACAGTACAATAGTGGTGGTGTGCACGTTATACGCATGGCTGCCTTTCTGTGGCAGGGAATCCAGATCTGCCTTAGCATCAGTAAGAAAACCAAAGCATTTGCTGAATGCTGGAAGAAAAGAAAAATGGCTGAAATCTCCTCATCAGGATGTTTTATTGCCCAAACCACCTTATCTTGCAGAAAGCAGTAGGCTCTAAGATGAGAACAAAACATAAGGTTGCTTAGCAAATGAAAGATGAGAGCTCTGAAACTTTTCCTAAGGGGTTGTTTTTCGCTCCTTAGCTTGAGGTTTTGAAAGTTGGTTGGTTTTTTTTCACCTTATGTTGAATTGGTTTTGGTATTAAATGCTGAAGTGGTGTAAGTGGAGCAGCTCAAACCCACACAGTGTTGTTTCATATCTGATGTGATGTGATGTAACACAAGGTGGCACAGCAGAACCTAATACTGTGCATTAGATAAGGCAGATTTAGCTGGAGATGTGCCTCCCACATCTTCATCAGGATTTGCACGGCAGGAAATGGAGCAGACTTGGAGGTGTGCAGCAAGACGGGTTTCGTTCCACTCAGGTTTTCCTCCTACCTTTACATATTGCCTGGGTGACATTTTGGTGTGCAAGTAAATAAGGAGTTTTTATCAGCCACACTGCAGGTAGGTGCAGTAGCAGCAGTAGCTGCTGCCTTTATTTGGCATTATAATAACCAGTCATAACAGAAGTAATGAGGTATCAGGAATCCAAGAAAAGTCTTTGTTTATCACTGTAATTAAATAAATTTGAAGAGTCTTTAAAAGCAGTAGCAGGTGGGCAAAACTGAGGAAGAAGGATGACTTTGTAATGGACTAGTCAATGGTTTTGTTCTGATATTGATTGCTTTTAAATATCTATCTGCATGTCTCTACGTCTCTCCATTCTGAATTTAAATGTTTTTCCCATTCTGCATTGGGATGTTATGTTATTCATTTAAATGTTCATTTTTGTCTCTGTCAGATAGACTTATTTTTGTGATGGTGATAGTAATTAGGTTATACCAGCTTTAAGATTCGGTTAACCTGTGCCTTTTGTGCCAGAAGACCTGCAGTGTGCCGTGAGTTGGTCTTAAGAAGTTGGCAGGGTTTGTGGGCTGCACAGACTTGGTAGAGGAGGCTGAGCTTCAGGGAGGTGACACAGCGGGCTGAGGATACTTGGACAGGTCAGGACCCTGTGGCTGGGGGCACATGAAGGTGATGTTGGTAGGGATGTGCAGGTAAATATCAGTCCTCAGAAGTTTTATTTCCATCCTTCAGGGTTAGTTTCTGAGATGTACAGGTTACATCCTTGGAAGTATATCAAGTTACTGATCTATTTTAATAGAAAACTAGTTTCAAACTAATAAATAATAACTAATAACTAATAAAGTTATGTTTTGTGAAAACATCCATAAAACCGTTGTCCTCTAGTAGAGCTTTTTAGTGTGCCATGTGTGGATGTGCACTCTCCCGGTCTGAACCTGGCTAAGCATTCTGTAAATACTCACTTATTATTAAGGGATGTTATATATTAATAGCAGCATCAAAGTAATGCCAAGAGGGCCCTATTTGTAGGCATCCCCTCTGTGCAGGCTGCTCTCCGGATACGAAATACGAGAATCTGCCTAAAGCCACCTAGTTTGAGCACATGGATTTACACATTGTAGCAGTGCAGTGTTAAGTCTGAAGACAAACGCTCTCACCGAGCAGGATAAATACAGCTGTGACTAGCAAAATATGGTTTCTCCTCTCTAGTGTCCTCTATACTAAGCTTGGAGTGGCAGCAGGATTGGCCTGGAGGTGCTGCTGCCTTTCGGCACCTGCATGGTCGTGCCATGGGACAGCCAGCTAGGGAGAAGAGCCATTGGACTGGGCATCTTCAAAACTGCAGCATGCCCCAAAAATTGTGAGACATTTTCTAGAAATAAAGCTTGTAAGGCATGGATTTTGTGGGCTTCTGGGAAAGGATAGGTACCCTCATGGATAGCCACACATGTATGCTTATGTATATGAAAGATAGATACATAATACTGTGTATACACACACCCTTATCTGTGTAAGAAGTGGGGGTCTCTACTTTCCAATTCCAGTGTATAGTATCTGAAATTTGTGAGATTTTAGAAATGTGATGTCTATGTACATATTTGTTTAAATATCAACAAAGGTTTTCATCTAAGCATATGACTCCAACAGCTTGAGCTTTATGATAAGCACTTCATTTAATGGGATTCAAAATAAAAGTACAAGAATTGCTGACATGCTTTCAACCCATAGGCTAGATGGGTAATTGTCACACTAATTCTCAATCTCTTTATTATCTTACAGTCTTGGCACTACCTTATATATATATATATTACTGCACAGTTAAATTTATATTTTCATAGTAATTAAATAGCATTTTATTAGCCTGTATCCTTTTTTATCGCTTCTAAAATCAATACTCATTTGAGATACTAATAATATGACTGAGAGTTTAATGGCGAGGAATTGTTCAGCATCCTAACCAAAAATAACTATTTGAGGCTAATAAAATTTAGCATCTTTAGAGCATCTAAAACTGAAATTCTTCTTAATGGCAATAATATTCTATGCCTCATTATTTTTTTCATCAGTGACAGAGGGTTAATAATGCCCAAGATGATCTCTTCAAGACATTGCTTTCTTGGCATCAGCACTGAACATCAGCATTAGAAATGTAAT
The DNA here is from genome assembly GCA_013397975.1 of Machaerirhynchus nigripectus. Classification (NCBI taxonomy): domain Eukaryota; kingdom Metazoa; phylum Chordata; class Aves; order Passeriformes; family Dicruridae; genus Machaerirhynchus; species Machaerirhynchus nigripectus. The sequence continues at coordinate 636,386 of VZRQ01009389.1, read as the reverse complement.
ATTTTTCACTGCATTTGGTAGTTACCAAACTGGATTTATGGCAGGGCTATATTACTGCAGTGTAAATTATTCTCTTGCTTAAAGCTTGTATTGCATAGCTAATTTTTTTGCTAGTGCAGTGACACTCGTGTTATGCCAATCATGATGACGAGCAGAAAAGTTTGGCAGGGGCAGGTAGGGGATTTCTTCTTGATTTTTTTCTTTCTTCTCCTTATGCCTACACAGACTTGCCTCTCTTGCTGGAGATTGTTCTGGTCTGGAAGACATCAACTTTCATCTACTCTTTTAAATAGTATTTGTCCTTTATTAGAAATTCTTTGGCAATGGATCATACGGAATCAAGGGAATTGCTTTGTCACCACCAATCTCCTGTCCCCTGCCCCCCCCCAGCACTAATGGCCATTAGCGTTAATTATTTAAAGTTCCTTGTTTTGCACATAGAAAGCAGCAATCAATGTTCAGTGCCAGGTATACGGTTTTGCACCCCCTGACTCCAGTACTTTACCTAAACCTCATCTTTCAAAGTGTCTGTTTTCTGTGATACAGCCTTTGGTTTTTTATTCAGCATGGTGTAAGTGCTGTTTAGAAAGCTTGAAGGTTGGTTTTTTTTTCCAGGCAGGAACATTTTCTCTGTAAATGTTAACCTTGGGACAGTCCGAAATCTTCATTTTCTTGTGTTTTTCTTCATCTCTGAATAATTTTCAGCACTGGTGCATTCTGGGCTGCAGGTGACATAAGGGCAAATCTTATGGGTGACCTTTCCTCTTAGACTCACCTATGGCTTATTTTGCTCTTGGATATAGATGGTCCACAAGCTGTCCAGGTTGGAAGAGTTAAGGAACTGTGAGAAGTGAAGATCTAGAAATAACTGTTCTCCTTCACATGCAAAACCACCCCAAAACTGAAAAATGTTGAGCAGTAAGCTATAAAAAATGATGATAGTCTGGCCTCCAGACTGGCTCTTAGCAATTCCAGGAGCCTTTGTCATATGGGTGGGTTGTGCAAACTACTGGATTATTCCAACTTCAGTTGAAATCCCATTGAAATATATAATTTGTGTGTCTGTGTGGTGAAAGACAAAGTGTTGACACCAGCTGGCCTCCACATGTGCAAGCTGTTGGGATGGGCTGACTGCATGACTCCTGTGGTGCCTAGAGATAGGTCTTCCTTAGGATTCAACTTCAGATAATTTTGACCTACCATCTCTAAAACATGGGGCTGTGGAACAGGGCACGTTGTGCCTGGTGTCTGTTTAGGTAATTTTGGGGCATTTGTGGCCTTCTGAGCGCTCACCAGAACCAGGCCCAGGCTGTGGTGTGGGTTTGTAGTCACACATTGCATTCTGTGTATGCTCAGTAAAGCAGAGTTTGCCATGTGTCATGGTCTTCCCATGTTCTTAAGTTGCATAAAGACAAAGGAGTTGAGGAAAAAAAGTTCCTTTAAAAATTGTGTGTTAGAAACAGCAACCCTTGGGGTCAAGTTTTGTCCCATGCATTCTTCCATGAACTCATTATAAATAGGGTTAGTGACCTTACAGCTTCCCAAAAGTTTTACTGCTTAAGACTGCACAGTTAACACAAATAATATTAAATAAGCTGAATTATGGATTTAATTCATGGGTCACATCACTCACAACATAACACAGTGTCACGCAACAGAAATACAGTTCCTCATGCGTAATGGCCTTAAGAGTGCTGAAGTCATGCTGCGAAACTTGCTTAATGATTTGCATTTTTTCCCCTATGTTACAAAATGTAGTTGAGCAGATGGATGCAGCCAGCTGTACATAGAGCTTTAGGGAGTACTGGGGAGAAAAGAGAGAGGGTTTTGTTAAGATAAATATAATAATCTCTGTGATAATTAGTTTAATTTAGATCCCTGCATCTGACTCATTTTTGACTAACCTAGTATGAAGTCTTTCTTGCTTTGCTGATGGCTCTGTGAATTTAGTTTGATTACAATCCCTTTTTTTGTTCTTGTGGATTGCTCACTGATCACTGATATTTTTCATTAAGCAGTTGCTTTATTACATTGTTATTTAGAGGGGAGTAATTTGTGTTTTCTAATTAATTTAATTCCAGGCACATTTAGTAAGTAGCTACAATGAGCCCATTCAAGGGGTTTTAGGTCATATTGACATTGTTTACCAGATGTGTTTGTTTGTTTTAAAACATTGTTAACTCTGTGGTGACAACAGCCCTGTTTGATTGCTTGACTCTTCCATCTTCTCTAATCTGTATCTCCAAAACCCCCCAAAATTAGAAGATACATTTCAGGTACTAGTGAGAGATGTTCATAGGTATCAAATCACAGGGAAATTATATTGCAATGTCAATATAAACTATTGTTATTCTATTACTGGGTTTGAGGGCACAGCAGGGACGTGCCTTCTGCCTTCTCCTAGCCAAGGATGTGAAGCCATTTATCCAACCACCAAAAAGCTGGATAATGCTAAGAAGATGCAGACTGAGTGTTTTGTCTATGCTTGGCCCATTTACCTCTGAAAAAGTTGAAATGAGGCTTCAGGAGAGAACAGGGCAAGCAGGAGGATGAGCTTCCAAGCAAGGCATGGTGTGAGCAGTGATGGGACACGTTAATGGAATCAAAAGGCCAGTGTTGTAATTCACAGTTGTCACTATCCCAAATTCATAGGCTTGGGAAATGTTTTCGCCAGAAGCTTTTTGGAAAAGCTCGGCATTTCCTTGCTAGTGGAGCTTCCGGGATTTGGGGGTTGGTTATTCAAGCGCTTCGTGTTCATCCCTGTTAAATACTGTATCCATTGCATCATCTGAGCATGAAAACTCCCCATTATACCTATCATTTGGTCATTTAGCCTGCTGTGCCAGGAACTGGATTTCTAAAATGAGACCCTAATTAGATGAATAAATAATATTTTCATGGGAAAATGTACAGGCAGGTTATTCCCCTGACTATAAGCTCGTCCCATGAAAAACTACCAACATTTGTTAACGTGTTCTGCAGTCGCTTATTTTGGTAAGAAGTAAATTAGTGCTTGTTCTGCAGCAAAGTCTGGCACAGAGCAGTGACACTGTAAGATTCATTGGCCTCTGAAGGACCCGCCAAACAATACCCTTGATGTGTTTTGCGTTATTTTTTGACTGTTTTCCATCCCTTTGGTGTTGGAACAGCCAAAATTAATGACAAAACTTTGAAGGAAAGGTTTGTTCAGTAGCTCATACTTACTAAATTTTAACATTTAGTGCTTGTGATGCAATAGGCTGAATTCTGATACAATTTGACCCAGCAGTTCACATATATTTCCGCTCTGCTTTTTGGAGGGAACATTTAAAATGTTGTTAGATCTTTTCTGTCTCATGCTGGTCTGTTCGGGGGGGTGTGTATGTGCATGGCGATCTGTTCTATCTATTGCTTTAATAGGAAAGAGCAGCTCTTGGAAAGGGAGAGTAAACGTGTGTGCATGCATGTGGAAGGAGAGAGAGAGAGGAGAATCTCTGTGTTTACCTCTGTGATAAATGATGCCTGTTAAAAATGTGACTTGCCATGAACGTTATTAGTGTTTTCCTCTTTAAGGGTATTATACAAACACAGTCCCCGTCAGCAGAAATGAAGCTGCAGTCTTGATTGTTTAGTTCAAACAGTTTGATGTTTCATTGTCCGTCGATCAATCACTGCCTGGAGGGGTATCAGCTATTGGCTGGGAACACATCAGAGTGACATGCAGAGCACAAATATTCCTCAAAATCTTGAAAATATTTCATTTAAAATAGTCATTACAGTATGCATCCCAGTCTGAGAGCAGCAGCAAAGTGAGCTCTGATTATCATTTTTAATTGTGGATCTTCCCTGTTCAGCACTAACATCTCCCAAATTACCTTAAAATAAGCATCTTCCTAGACAGGTTTGTAATTCACTTGCATTGCTTATTTTATTCTCTGTGTATAAGTTAGATGAGGGCATGGGGTTTAGAATAAACAAAATGCATAAAGTAGAAAACGTAATGCAGCATAAATGCCACATAAATCACATCCTAAAGACAAAAGCAGATTTCAAACATCTGAATTACTGAGCACTTAATGTGGAATGTAATCTGTGTTTTGGTTTATGTTTGTTTCTGGAGTGTCACACAGAGCAAATACGGGGGGTTTCCTCTCTCTTCCAACATCGGGGGGAAAAGGGAGGTCTCGACCCCAAGAAAGCTTTCCCTGCATTGTAGGTAAATCCCCAGACAAGTGTCTCCCTTGCGGCTGGCAACTGGGCTCTGTGCACAAGTAGTTAATTGAAATTTCACTTGAGTTCTCTTGCTCATCACAGACTGAGTAAGACGCTACTTCAAAATGCAAAATTGTCCTTGAAAAACCTTCCCTTGTGCCTTCCCAGTTGTTTGTTCCTTTACATCACCTGCAACCTGTGTAAGCCCCCCTTCTCCGAGTTCCCTAGCATCTCCCCCAGGGGTCAGGGCACCGGTAGTGCTGTTCTCAAGCTGCAGCTCTCTGTTGTACCTAACAGATAAAATCGCAGGTTTCAAAGATTTACACTTAGGATGGACAGGAAGGAAAATACATGTTTTTTCAGTAACATTCATATTTTTAGGGAGAAAAGCTTTTTCTTCCTCATGCTTTTGTTTTCCTTTGCTCAAGCCCAATGCACATTTTCCATTCAAAAATCAATTTCTAGAGGAATACTTTTTAAAAAATCAACCTGTTTCCCCTGCGCCGCTGCGATTGGTCTGATAAAATCGCCTAGCCGATCGCGTCAAAAGGAAAGAGCCTTGGCTTAATTGTGAGCTAAGTCTCCTGTAATCCAGGGGAGCATTTGAGATTCTGCCCAGGCTCTGTGTTTCAGCAGCCGCTGAGGGCTGTGGGTTTCTCTTGCAGCCTCCCGGCTGCTGCAGCACAAGTCAGCATAGCTAATGCAGAGAGAGCTCTCCCCCCGCTCCCTCGTCCCTGGCTCTCGCTCACTCTCCCTCTCGCTGGGCTTTGATTCGATATGAACAGACTGGTAACTCCGATGTGAGAGTGAAAGCTGACATAACTCTACAGATGGCTACGTTTGGATGATACACCTAGGGATTTTTCTTTAAGGGAAGGTAGCGCTTAATGCTAATGTTTATTTTTCCCTTGTTGCCATTTTTCAGGACTGCCAGTCCCAAAGAAGAGCCCAAAGTCGGTAAGCACTTTTCAGCTACTATTTCTGTCTGTTTGTCTGCTTTGAAGGAAAAAGGCATGAGTTTGGTTTGTTTGCTTTCTGGGTCTCAGTTGTTTTAAGTCGTCTTTCTGTTGCAACCATGATTACCTTGCATGGCTTCTGCTGCATGGGGAGATGAGAGAGGGATGCAGTACAGAACAGGGACTTGTTTGCAAATAAAGCCTCAGGTTTACAAATCCGCTTCCCTGACAGATAAGCTTCTCTGTCGTTTAACTTACCAAAAAAAAAGCTATTGTTTCCTTTTGGAAAGATGGGAGGCTCCACCTTCTTGCCAGATAGCAATTCCTGTCGGGTGCTCATAGGCACCAACCTTTTCCATTAACTCCCTGAGTTTTCTTGAGTACCTTTGCCTGAATTATTAACAGAAATGCACATATTAACGGAAAGCATGCACATTGTCGGGAGAGACAAAGCATGAACAGAGCATGGTTACAGTTCCCAGGGAATAGAGTCAGTTGTTGGAGTGCCTGCTCTGGAGGCATTTCCATACTGAGCAGGATTGTGCTGCAGGTGTAAGATTACTCATTTTTTAAAAAGCAACAACAGAACAATATTTTCTTGTCTCCCTGAACGTATTTCCATGTAAAGCTGTTACCTGGATGGCATCTTAGCTTGCAGCATGGAAGCCATGATCTAAAGTATCATTAGAGCTCCATGAATGATATTATGGAAGAAATTAATATGCTATTTGTAGGCAACAAACAGAAATGTTTTATTTTTAAAGGGAATGAAATACCTGAAGCCTGAAAGTTTGCAGTTATCTGTTGAGAGTGAGGGGGAGACAGAATTCTCTGCAAGGAGCTTTGGGGAAGCAGACCAAGTGAGGTATTTGCCGTGCTGTAACATGGTGTGAAACTTCACTGACAGTCCCCAGTGGTGCCAAAACCTGCAGCTGGGCACAGCCCACCTCACCACAAACCTGGGCAAGAGGTTTAGGAAGCGGCTGAGCAGAAGGCTCTTGCTTTTGATACAAGCTCTCTGCTCATCCAAAAAGAAAGCCCTGAAATAATTAATGTGATTCTGATAGCTTAGGGCAGCGCTGATTAAAGTCATGTGAGCCCAGGCCTCTACCATTGTCAGCTCGCATTAATGTTGGGAGGCAGAAGTGCGGAGTGTGCTCCTCGCCAATCACAGCCCTGTCAGCCCCTGCCCGCTCGCTGCTGTCACATGCAGGGGTTATTTCAGCCTTCGGTGAAACAGAAGCAAGCATGTAAAATACAGACGTGTCTGGCAGGTTTCTATTCTCTGCCTCCACTTTTTACCCTGGTTGGAGCAGGCTTGGCTGCACACGATCCGGACTCTGATTAAACGAGCCCTAATCCATGAGCCTTGGTCTTTCCAAAGCATGGATACTCCCACTTTGCCACACGCACGTTTGGCATTGGGTACAGTGGGATCCTGGTGTGTCAGGCACCTCTGTTTGACAGCTCTGCACAGTAAAAAGGCTGCTTACAAACAGGTGTAGCTGTGCAACAGCAGATTTCTCTCTACTGTTTGCTCTGAAGAGCCTGTCAGCCTGGGGAAAGCTGACATTCCTTTGCGTGCCTCTCCCAAGCCTTTCCAGGGTTCCTTCAGTAATTTTTCCTACGGTCGTAGGTGGTGCTGTTGCCTCTAAAGCTCAGGATTCCCAAAAACCAGAGGCTCCTGTTGCCCTGGCTGCACACGGGATCATTGGCAGCGCAATTAGCAGCGGTGTTGTACTCACTGCAGCACCGTGCGGCAGCTTTAATGAGTGGCCAGGCCACTCCTCGGAGGGCAGAGCCAGCGTGGCAGAGCCGGTGCAGCCGCTCCTTCCTCCCCAGGCATCACTGACGTGCAGGGGTTGATCATGGAAACCTGGAGCAAAGTGCCTCGGGGCATCTGTGTGCAGAGGAGGAAACTCCTCGGGTTCTCTGGGGCGGATTTACACCGCAACAGTCAGAAGCAGGGAAGTGGGGGTGTCTAACACTGCCCTTCCTTGGTTTGGTGAAGGGCTGCTGCTCCACTGCGGGAAGGGGGCAGTCCAGCCTGACCTTCTTGGCCATGAGGATTCCCACTCATGACAGGCAAGAGCCAGGCCTGCCCCACCGGCATGGTCGCTGTCTGGGATACCATCTCTCTGAACTCTGCCCCCGTGTTTCCCGGGGATGCCCTGAATCCCAGGGATTCCCAGTTTGCTGCTGCACTGGCAGTGATGGGGTGAATGCAGGAGCTGCCATCAGAGCCCAGGGGCTGTCCCCAGCACAGCACAGCTGTGGGGCTTGGGGGGATGTGCTGCCCATTTCCCCCGTGCTCTTTGCTCAACACACAGGGACTGTTTTCCAGCATTCCTTGAATAATAAACTGCAGTTAGAGGACAGCACACATCGAGGCTGGGAGCAGTTGGCTTTGATCTTAACTTACGCTTGTTTTTTGTTTCTTCTGCTGTATCGAGGAAGTCACGACTCAGGTGTCCATCCTTTTCTGCTTTGCTCAAGAGATGAGCCCTCTCTCGTTTCCTCATATCTTTTCCCAAAGCCCAGACACATTCCCCACTTACTGCCAGTGGCTGCACTTTCTTAAATGAGACCTATTTCCTGTTCTCAGCCCCCAGTCCCACATTCCCCAAAGGCCGGCTTCAGGCTGTTGGTACCTCCTGGCTATGATGACGTGTTAAAGCCCCTTGGAGAGGTTTGTTGGTGCTGTGACATAGCCTGGGAGGTTTTCATGCCTTCAGCTCTGTTTTGCTGGGCTGTATTTGTCAGTCTGTGTGTATCTTCTGGCAAACTTTGCTCTTCTCAGATTTTAAGGGCAGTTTTTCAACCTTGATGAAAGAGCTAAATTAGTAAAAAAACCCTTTCCAGCCCTACTTGGGACTGGACATTTCCAAGTTCTTTATCCCCTTTCCCCTCACCAAGGACATGCTCCCAGCAGCTTTCTGTCCTGCTCCTTTTTTTTAATTTCTCTTTTTTTTTTTAGATGAAAATGGATAATATTTTTGTATTGACCATCTAGAGATATACATTTTAAGCATGGAAGTTTTCTAGTATAGCAATTTCCCCTGCAATTATTCTGGTATAACATGGATGAAAACAAACTTCCCCCCCGCCCCCCGGTTGCATCAAAATACTCCACAAGGGGGCAAAGATTCCCATTTCCAGCTCAGTTTGCTGTTGCTGCCAGGACCAGCTTCTCCTGAAAGCTCTACAAGCACAAAATCTGCAGCTAGATTATCAGAAGATGGTATCACTGCAGGGAGGATAAAGTTCCAAGCTCTTCCAAAAATCTGGTTTCTTTTCTTTTGGATTTAAATAAATGCATTGTCAGCATAGCTGTCTTGTGACCAAAAATGCAATTCCTATGCATAGCTAGTCCTGGACGTGAGATTTGCTACCTTTTTTGGGTGGATAAGGAGCACCAGGGGCTCTGCCAATGTCCTGTTTTTGTCAAGAAGATAAATTGGTTCCAGAGCGAGTCTGTACAAGACATCCCTTTTCATTCAGAGCCCAGGGGCTTCGGTAGGGTGTGGCAAGCTCCAGCTTCCCACGTATTTATTTTGTCATGGCTATAAAACTGTATCAAGGTAATTGTTATATCCTATCACCTGTATTTAAGTGTTCAGTCTGCCTAAATGGAGGTAGTCACCATAGTCTTGATTTCTAGCCACTTTTGGTAAAGGTCTTTCTGGCAAGCCACTGATGCTAATCAGCAGCTCTGGAGAAGATTGTGGGCTCTCAAGAATCAGAGGTGCTCTTACTGGCTCAGGTAGTTCAGTGCCCCATGCCTTCCATGCTTGGAAGTCAATACAGTTCAGCTGATCTGCTTTACTTGACACTGAAAACCATGATCAACACCTCAGGGTGAGGTCAGAACCTCCTGTTCTGTCACCAGCCAGACCCTGTACTCATCTGCTGCTTTCCTGCCCATGTGTGTGAACTGAGCAAGCTGGGCAGTAAGATTCAGACCCAGGAGGATTGGCCCTAAAGCTGGGCACAAGGCAGGAGATGGACAAGCTATCCTTTCATTGGCATTTGGTCAGTTCATCGCTCTTGGGAAAGCTCTACATGTACCAAGACACAAACTTCATCCGAGCAGTCCCCATGGCAGGGACCAGGATGGTCAGACCCTTGCAATTCCTCATGTTTGATGTGCTGAAGCTGCGACAACATATGGAAAGAAGTTTGGCCCCAAACCTTTTTGGCCTCCTCTGGTGATATGAAAGTTGATAAATATTGTCTTGAATAATTTAATTACATACATTCCTTATTACCATGGTTATGTTCCCCTTTCTCTAGTCCCGTCTCAAACTCCTAAACAGAGATATTTCAGGCTTTTTGAAGGAGTTATTTTTTAGAAAACCACTGGTTCTGCTAAAGAAGTTATCACCTATTTCTTGAAAAATACCTGGTTTTGCAATTGCAACTCTAGTTTAATTAGTAGTAGTTTTGGTAGTAGTAGTAGTAGAGGTAGTAGTAGTAGAGGTGATGCCTTTTCCTGGTCTTAAAATCAAGAGGCGAACACGGTTAGAAGGGGAAAAGGGTATTACCTTGGTATTTATTGTAAGGATCCTTAGGTGCACCATGACCAGGTCGAATACACCTCCCTGCACCCCCGCAATGGCCACCGCAATCCCCCCTCTATCTCTGGTTTTACATTCTAGGTCTTACTAATTAGCATATCTATCAAAATTCCCCAATGAGAGGCTCGAATGAGCCCCCCTCTCTAAGGAACCCTCCCCTGGATGGTTCTATCTTAGTTTACAAAATGTGTTCTGGAGAGGACCTTGGGGTCTGGGCACACTGGCACCGTAACTACAAAGCCTCTAAAATGTTTAGTCTCTTAGCTTAACAAACAAGTCCAAGAATGTAGGCAAAAGCACCAAGAACACAGAAGTTGCAAAAAGGTATAACAGGGGTAAAAAAGAAAAGACAAAAATCATCATGGCATCAGAGGTAGTAGTAGTAGAGGTAGTTTTGCCTGAGATATGCTGACACTTCCATTTGCAATCCAAATACATAACAGAATTCATAGTTTGTTTAAAATTTAAACCTTTCATATCATAAAGTGAGAGCACTTTTTGAAGTTCAAACTTTGTTTCTTTTTCAATCAGAAAGCTTTCAGAGAATTCTCATTTTTTCCCTAAAGGCTAAATAAAGCTTCAAATTTTAGTCCCTGTCCTCTACATTCTGTAACCAGCTATTTCCAGTGAGACTGGCCTGAAGTTTCAACAGGATGCTTGTAGTTATTTTAGTAGTTTGGCCAAACAAACCAACCCAGATGGCTGGACTGAGAGATGTAATTTTTTTTTTAAGTTGATTATCCCCAGCATAGCTGTTTTAAAATGGCTTCATTAAAAATTGAAGGGCTGCATGTGAATTAGCTTCATTTACTACTTAAGAAGCTAAAAATGTTGGAAATAGGTTCAGATATTTGTATTTGGAAGTCTGCAGATGAGTAATCACAGCAGGTAAGCTTTGTTCGAAATTGCTTTAAAGGACAAAGGCAATTTCACATTTTAGTCAATCAAGATATCCTTTAAAAAAATGCTGGTAGTGGATCAACAACTCCAGTACAAGGCTGAGAGGTCAAAGTGATTTGGGCTGTTGAAGCTGGGATTTTTTCTCAGCGTAAAGCTGAAGTACATGCAATTTAACAATAATCTTACCTGGGTTTTGGGGGTTTAAGACTCTAAAAGAGGGCACTTTGTATGGTGACTTTCTCCTCTGTAATTTATTCAGCTGTTCTATGGTGGAGCATTAGCTGCCTGGGGTCTCGTGTTCAGAGTGAGCCAAGGGGTGCCCAGACCTGTGGCCAGTGAGCCCCCCATGCTGATCCAAACTGTGTCTCCTGCTGGCTCCTCTCCCTACCCCAGCTTGGGTTCCTAGAGAGAAGTACCTGAAAGCACAGACTTCTGTTGGAATGTTTTCAGGTACCCTCTGCCAGCAGGAGGCTTAAATTTCTGCCTGAGGTTTATTGGTGTGAGTTGCTGACCCCTTTTAGCTGGGAAATAGTGGATGTTGGAAAAACAACCTGTGGGATGCTGTTTTTCTGGCCACCCTCTGTGTCACAGCAGCCCTGGGAACACAGTTCCTGTGCCAGAGCAGGTGGGAGATTGCATTCAACCTTGGTGTCAATCCAAGGTCATCTCAAAAGAGCATTAAAAAGCATTTGCTGCACAGTGTGGGGAGCTCTTGTTGACGATTTTGCTGCATATTGAGTAGTATAAATCCTGGCAAAGCAAATGGGACTTGTTCATTTGACTTGGCTTCATTTGAGCACACAGTTGTGAATTTGAGTTAAGAACTATATATCCTGCTTAGCTAAATATTAACCAGTCAGAACTCTTGCCACACTACTTTGGAATAAGCCCTGAGTTTAGATGGATGCATTTTTCCCTGTTTTAATATACTTAATTAAAACAAATCAAACTTCAAATAGCCATTTTCACATTTGTTAAGGTCTGCAGAAATCCCTTGGATGCTCTGGGGACAGAGCCATTAAAGGGCTACTCTGTTGTCCACACACTTGTAATGTGGGGCATTGCAAGAGCTGCAGAGAAAAAGTGATCTTGCATAGTAAGGGCGGTGCTTGAATCTGTTTTAGAGGGACAATTTGAGTTTTCACAGGGAAATCTGGTAGTTTTTCCATTTTCTTTCAGGCTCAAGTTAGACCCAAATGTTATCTGAATAGAAGGTTGTTGAGATTTTCTGCCTTAATTCAGGAAAAAATAAGTGCACTGAAACTAGTAACCTATAATGAGGTTTAGCTATGTCTTATGTGTGAGATGGAAAAATGCTTTTTTTCTTTAGTGATAAATTACTTTGTTTTGTATATCTCTTTCTGTCAGTCTGCCTATCAGAATCTGTCACCGGGAAATTTAAGTGTACCCACCATTAACTGGGTAGCAGCAAAACTGTGACTTACGTATTTACTTATGTGCATGCAGAAAAGCCTGATCAAAGAAGGGAGAAAAATTGATGTAAAACACCCACTCAGCGACCAATAACCGTCTGTTCTCTCTCTTTCCACTCACTCTCTTTCTTACAGCAACCACTTGAAAGGAAAGACAGCCAAAACAGTTCCCAGCAGAGCGTCTCGAGCCACCGCAGCGGGCACACCGCGTCCCCTGCGCACAGCACCCAGGTGCTGCCAGACTACGCCGCCCCAGAGGCGCCGGCCGCTGACCAACCGGACACTTCTGGGCAGAAAAAGCCAGATCCATTCAAAATCTGGGCCCAGTCCAGGAGCATGTATGAAAGCCGACGTGAGTATGAAGCAGGTGTAGTTGCTAAGGCTACGGCTCCGGCAGCTGCTCCCTGTGTATTTTCTTTGCAAAGGACTGAATCTTTTAGGTTTCCACTGGAAATGTTCGGCTTCCGCTGGTTAATTTGGTATCTGTCAATGTGATCCACTTGGTAGAACTGCAGTTTGCTCTCTCATGAGGATTGGATTAAGATCATCTCTAGGAAAGGGCACTTAGACCAAAGCTTAATATGAAAAATCCCTTTAAAATTAAAGACTGTATTTTCCCCAGTATTTTTATTGTGCTTTTAAATTAGGCTGAAGGAGAATTTTCAAGTTTGTTATCCAGATCCCAAACTCTTTTTTGAGGTTAATATTCATTACCTGATGTGCATAGGAATTTCAGTAAGGAGGGGAAGGATTTAGTTTGCTGAAATTCATATCAGATGCTTTTCAGCCTCATCCTGGGGAGGAGAAAATCCAGTTGAGCCATTTTACTTTGACTAGAGTGGACACGTTAACAATACGGGTATTAAATGTGTATTGTAAGTGGCTTTTATGGCAATTAATAATCTGCACACTTGGCTAGTAGTTCAGCAGGGTTTTGACTCTGCTCCAAGACTATAAATATGGTTTCAATCAGTTTCTTCGCTGGAAACAAAATAAACACATTGGCTTTGCTGTAATTGCACTGCTGAAGATGATCAAATCTGTAAAAGCTTCTTAAAGAGTTAGAGTATTAGGTTCATCTTGAAAGGCAGCAGTTACTTTAGTTACAGAAAAGGGAGTTTCAAAGTCTTGATGCTCTGAGAGTATCACCTGCAGTTTGATTTTATTGTGCTAACTGGAAATTGATAAAACCAGTAAGAAATGAACCTTTACCTCAGAAGGAAAAATGGTAGGACTTTTTTCTGACCAAATGAATCACTTTGAAGTCTTATATCCTGGAAGAATTAAATCATGAGTCATAGTTTCTTGGCTGAAGATGCATCTCTGGATTGAATGTCTCAGCAATGCAGTTTGTAGGTGTCTCTGCTTCTGTGCACTGCTTCCCTTCCCATCATCTCCTAAGGATTAGGTGTACTGACCCTGCGGGCTCTTGGGCCAGGTCACACTGATCTGCAGAGTGCAGTGACAGAACTTGTACGTGCAGCTCACTGAAATAGGAAAAAGGGGTGAAAGCTGAGGGGCAGCGACTCCTGAGCCCTGGAGAGCTGTGGGCAGAGCTCTTCCTTCTCCTGCCTGACTGGACAAATGTCCCATGGCACTGGTGTTCCCGCTGCCCAGCCCACGTGGTTCCCATTGGCACTGTGCTGCCATTGCCTCTGACCCCCTGCAGCTACTTAGTTAATTTCTAATTAACTGTTTAACTCATACTAATTAGTCATTAGTATCAGCTTAGCAGCCTTAACTCCTGCCTGTCTTTCCTGATAAAACCCAAGACTGAGCTGGAGAAACTCTGAAGTGCTCAGGCAGGCAGTTGCCCTTTTGTGTCACCTCCAACACCATGTGCTAAATCCTTGCTCTTTTCTTGATGGCTGTAGTTATCCTGTAGAGGTTTTGTCCTTGGCTGGGAATAGAGCCCTTCCAGAGGCCTTTTCACAGTCTCTTGACCTGCTGGTTTCCCACTCCCCATCTTTTCCTGTGCCACAATCCTCACTGCTTGGACCTGTTGCTAGGCTGGTATCTGCTACACCCCTTCAGCTACCCTATCTCACCTTTCCGTAGTCCAGCATCTCTGTACTGGGGTTGATCCTCTTCTACTGCTTCAGTCCTTCTCCTGCCTCTCCTACCAGATGAGACCTGTTTGAACGTTGGTACTTTTCTATGACCTTTTCATCCCATTGCTGTTCCCTTCCAGGAAAGTGTTTTATGAGATTTCTTGGTTTCATAGATAGGGGGTTTTTGGAGAATGGTGGAAGTGAGATATGGTCATGTCTCCTTTTAAACCATTAGAAGTGTCCAAGAGCCTATGGATTTCAAACCTTAAGCTGAAGTGAAACATATTCCCTGGGGATTAACCTGTACTCTTCGCTAGTGACATGGCTTTGCTGTGGGTAATGAAATGTGAAGAAAAGCAGGAAAGATAAGTGAAAAATGGAGTTGGACATGCTCTGTCTACTTTTGTGGTCTGATCCCAAAGCATGACTGGTGGTTTTATTTAGAGGTCAGTGGTCAGCTCCTCCTTCCCTCCCCAAGCCCTTATTTCACCAGTCTCCTAAGTGGAGTCTGTGGTTCACAGCTGATGCCTGACTCTGCTGCCCTGGGGGCTTGGGGTGAAACACTGTGTTTCTTTTCCTTTTTTATGAACCTGAATCATCCCTTTGAGACTCATTCCCAGTGTTGCCCAGGTGCTGGGTGTGTAGCTCTTGGGTCATTTGTGGGGAACTCTGCTGACACTGAGCATCAGTGTGTGATGGGAGAAACCATTCCCTGGGGACTCCAGTTTCGCTGTCTGCCAGCTCCATGTGTGCTGTTCTTCGTGTTTTTACCCAGCTGCAGTTGCGTTTAACTCCAGTGCCACCTTTGGCTGGTGAGAACACAGCCATCTTATTGCTTTCTCCTTTACTTGGGCACCCATTCCCTTGGGCTTTGGGACTGTCATCTCCAATGACATCCATAGCTTTGGGTGCTGGGTGTGACTATGTCTGCAACTTTTTGATGGAGGTGTGAGCAGAGCTAAGTGAATATCTAATGCACAGCAGCAGGATGTCACCCTAGTGCCAGAGCTGAGGGTGGGTGACACATCCAGTAACCAGGGCATTTGGTGGGTTCTAGGAGGCTCCACTACCTGATGAGCCCCAGCACAACTCTTTTGCTTCCCAGGCCAGGGCTTGCCCACTGCTAATTGCTGGCCTTAAATTTTAAAAAAGTCTGAAAAGGGTTATAAAATGTTCTTTTGAGAGACAGGGTTTTGAATCCTCAACAAGTGGACTGAAAAACATCAACAACCCTTTGTGTTGAAGTATAGGATGAATTTAAAAAGGACAGAATTTTAGAGCATTAGGTCATCTTAAGTGTTTTATTTTGTCCCATTTTTGGAATTAGTAAGCTTAAAAAGAACATAGTGCAATTTTTAAAGTGTAGTTGACACAAGGAGATAAATTCATTAGCTCCAGCCCAGACAGATTTTTTTTCATCTAAAAATAATAATGTAAAGAGGTTTTAGTCAATATATGAATTCATCTTCTCCAGGATATTTCTAAGAAGTACTGAATCTTGTAATGAGTACCTACTGTCTTTTTCTCTGGGAATGCATCCCACTATTACTTACATTAGTAATACGAATGTAGACTCAGAAAGCAAAGGCAACATTTTAATTTTTCAGAATTTTTAAAATTCTTTCTTCATCTACTTGAGTTGTCTTTGGATCAGTATTTCATTAAAGAAGACTATATTTGCCTTATGTGACCTGTCTCTCTGAAGTCATTGGTAGAACACAATTAGGTTGAAAAGCACCAGCTAACCAGTAATTGTGGGAAAGCATGTGTTTTTATTATTTACCTAATACATCTTAATATCAGAAAGTGCTCCAGTTCTGCCGGGGAGAGCCACTGACATTGCTTGTTTAGAGGAAGGAAAAAAATAATAAAAATTAAGCTGGAATTAATAATGCAAAGCTAAGCAAAGGTTCCATCACTGTTTCTGGACTCTGGCTGAGGGGAAGCAGATTAGAACAACAACTTTATTCCACAAATACAGGTCAAAGTTCCTTCATGTGGAGTTCCCTGGGGTGAGGGGATCAGCCCTGCAAGGTGCTGAGTGTTTGGGCTTGGGTCCAAGGGAGCTTATTTTCAAGATGTAAACACAAAGGGATGCTTTAAGGCTAAGGCTGATCTCAGATGCTCTGCTGCAATCTGGCCCAGAGTCACCAGTCTTTGCTGGATTAAGACGTTTGAGAATAGCCGGCTTTGTGCGAATGTGAAAACAGCATTTGGTGGTGGTAACAAATGCACTCTTTGCTGGTGCTGAGCTTTAGCTGCCTGAGCTCCTCGTTATGGGTAACTCATTGCTGCTCATGGGAGTTGTGTACAGGAATCAGAGAGAAGGACAAACCCTTAAGGTTTAAAAGCTGAAGCAGTTCCATGATCCAGAAATGACATACTTGAAGAGCACTCAGAGAGAGAAACAGCAATTGAATGGCTTAGCAGAGAACCACAATTCAGAAACCTTGCACTGTTTTATTGAAATATATTTTTATAATATGCTTTTTACTTCTCAATCTATTATTAAACTCCCTTAAAGATTAACACAATCTGTTGTCAAATTTTTCTCATGTGGCCTGATTGCTTTGCAAAATACTGTATCCTACATATGGCCATCTGTCAAAACAGCAGTGACAAAATGAATTAATCTGAATTGCAGATGTGTTAATGAATCCCTTTGAAGGACTTAAGCATTTAATTAAAAGTAAAGCAGAACACAATAGAGAATTTTTAAAGCTTTTAAATATTCAAAGTTATCATTAATATTTGAATTTTATTTTCAGGCACATAATTTGTTTGGGAGGATTTTTCTCTCCCCAAATCTAATTAAAATAATACAAACAAGTCTTGACCCTAGCGTATTCGTTCACTGGCAATTACATAGAACTAAAAATATTTGCACAATAACACAAACATTAGATACTTTCCTCTTAAAATAGAAAAGAAGAATACTCTCCCAAAATTGCAGCTGCCTTCTGATCAGACTGACTTGAAAGATGATGTTTAGTAAAAGCCCTTTGGTAGGGTTATGTCCTTTTGTTATATTAATAGTAGACAAACAGTTGCAGTGATACTCTTGTGCACACGGATGTATCCATGCCCTTGGAGAATGTGTTGCTAAAAAGGACCGTGGTACTCCCATCATGTTGCGTGAGCTTGGTCATCTTGTCAAGAACTCCTGCTGGAAACATCTTTCAAAAGCTTTCCATGCCACCGCAAAGGGTTGGTTAAAGGGAAAAGACCAAAAAAACGGAATTCTCCTGCATTGGGAGAGTTTAGAAAATGGATTTCTTGCAAATATGGAACCTTCTGAGGTCTATGGCTGAATTGCAGGACTTTTCAACTCTGAAACTCTCCATCAGCTTCAGTGAGACTGTCCACTCCTAATTTCAGACTTGTCCTCATATACTTTGCTGAATCTGGGCCTTAAACATTTTGTGCTTTGCCAAGCTATGAGTCACTGAAAGTGCTGCTGCCTCAAACAAGGCAGTGACTAAAGCAAACTCATACTGATCGTTCTTGAATCCATCTTATGTTGAAACTGATGTCACACTAGGCAGATTTTTATTATATATAACATGTTAAAGTTTGCATAGTAAAGTTTGATTAAAGGGATCTGTAATTAAGCACTGTGTTCATTATTCATCACCACGTATTTAGAATTTTTTTTAATATTAGACAAAGATATTTCCATTTGGAAAACTTAACTCGTGTCATGAAGGTGAAAGGTTTTTTGTAGAAAAGTATATTTAAGGTGTTCTCACAGAAATTTTTCCTCTAAGAAGAAAAAATGAGGTTTTTCAAATATACCTGCATGCATGTTCATAAACGTATACATTCAAATGTGTGTGTATTTTATATCCACATGTGCACAGGCATGTGCAGAGAGATATGAAACTTAGTATGTCATAATCCATAGTAGCTATAACCTTAACAAATTGTGCATGAAAGCCTAACATGACCCATAAAGTCACAATTAATTAAATGAACTAACAAGAAAGCAGATACATTAAGCTTTGCAAAATTGTAAAATTAATATTACAGCTATGTCACCTTCACCTGCAACTGGACTGAGCAAGGGTGAGAGAGAGAGAGAAATCAATTCCACGAGTTTTGGAGAATGTAAGACTGTGCCGAGAATGTATCTGTGTCTTGTAATGTCTTGTTCTGGTGTCATTGCTGCTCTGTGGTGGGGGGCTCTTCATCACCAAGGGAGTTTGGCAGGGCCATATGCCAAGGTTAGCAAAGTCTGGCTTTACTCTCCTGGCTGGATGGCGTAGGTGGCAGGGGGTGGGTGTATTGTGTTCCTGTTTCCTTCATGAGTTTGCCCACGTGGCTCATCAACAGGGCTGCATCACCCACTTTTCCAGCCATTTGCAGAACTCTTCTTACCACTTTTGCACTGCTCTCCAAATGGTCTGGTTTAATTTGGGACAAGCAGACTGCTGTTAAATTTCACCCATTTGGGCTACGTACATGTTTTATCAGTCAGACATATTTGAGATTAGTCAAATGCAGGGTTGCAATGAATGATTCCTAGAGGCCATTTTTCATTCATTTTCAACAGTTTCAGCAGCACCATGTTCCCTTTAAGTAAGGCAAGTGGCTCCTCTGAAGTGCAACTGAATAATGGGAGAACCCAAAATAAATCTCCAGTATGGAACCTCAGAGGGTCTCACCTTTGAAGCTCTGGGGTGGATGGGTGTTCTGGATTGTGCCAGTGGATCACTGCCCTTTCAGAGCTGCTGCAAAAGTGGTAAAAGGAGCTTTGTACTCATTCTGTGTAAGGGTTTGTTGTCTGTATGTCTGTTGTATCTGTGTTCCACCTCGCTGTAATCCTTCCAGTGGGAGGAGTGCTATGTGAAAGAACTGGCTTCTTTGGGGGTGGATGTGTCTTTTCTTGCTGCTTTGGTCTGATACGGCTGGTCCAGCCTGGCCTGCTGTTCTCTCCAGCAGCGTTAATTGTGTAGCTGGGACCCAAACCAGGGCCATACGGCATTGTTCAGTGAGACTGGAGGGGTGACAAATGGGAAGGTGTTGAGAGGTGCTGAGGACATGGGCCCACGCGGGAACTCTCTGCAGAAGCCACTTTACCTCTGACGGACTCAACACGCACTATTAATTGTTTGGGGCCAGCCTTTGCCAAAATAGCCTGTGAAGGGCTGGAGAGATGCTCCCAACTGTGTCTTCTTGTCACGCTCCCCTCGCTGAAGGCAGTGACAAACAGCAATTAATTCATTGTCTGAATTCTGTTGTGCTGCATGTCTGTGCATGGCAAGCTGCCTTCAGCCAGAGGAGATGAGCCATGCAGGCACCTGGCGTGTTCATCACCCGAACGCTCTGTAATTGTGTCCGGACAAAAATCAGCCTCTAATTCAGTGAGGGCACGGGTGTTAAGCTTAGATTATAATTGCAGGTAATTAAAATGTGAAAATATTATCTGTAAAGCCAGTTTAAATGAAAATGTTGAAGCAGACATCTGTACCTTAGCATTCACCTATTTAATTTTTAGTATTCCCAGTTCTTCAATTCATGTTATATTGAAGAGAGACCCTCAGAGGTAACCAAAAGTCTTAACACTGACAAGCACCAGAGCAGACCCAAATTTTTGCACAATAAGCACAGCATAAAATCCAATAAGGGCCCAATCTGACATTCACTGATGGCAATGGAAAGCAACCTGTTCATAGATACAGAAAGCTAGATGATGTTTCATTAAATGTGCTGCATCCTCTGTCTGAGTAGGCACTTAAATTGAATTCCTGAACGATATACTTTGGTTTCTTTGCTGAAGTTATAGGCAGCTGACTGGTAAAGGAACAGCTTTTTATTATCATTAATTATAAATTTTGGGAGGGGATCAATGCAAAATTAGTGTTACAGATACTGTCCAATAAATATTAAATGAACCTGAAGTTGTCTTCTGATATGATAAAATGTTAGCAATTAGTTTTGCATTTTTAGAAAAGGGATGAAAGCAAGCATGAGTAAGTTAATATAAAACATTACTGTTCAACAGCATTTCAAGGTTAGTACTTCACTGTATGTAATATTCATTGTAGAAACCTTGCTGGTGTTCCACACAAATGAGTAGGTGAGGTCAGGCTTTTTTATGTTTCCAGCTGGTTTTATCTCTTCAGTGCTTTTGCAGAGCCTGTACACAAGCAAGCAAGAGTCAGTAGAGCTGCACTGTTTTGAGTGGAGCCCTTCTGATTTACACCAATTGGGGATCTGTCCCATAGTTATTTAAAGCAGAGTTGGTAGACAGATAGCAAACTGTGCTTGGAAAAGTTAATTAAACAGTAGAAGTCATAACGAGTGGCTCTTTTGTCTCCCATGAAAGACGAGGCAGCTGTATTGTTTCTGGCAGAGTAGTTCTCTGTTGTACAGATTTATTTGTTGATGATTTGGAAGAGGCTCTTGCTCTGGGTAATGATGCTAATATTGGCAGAAGGAAATAATATAGTGATAATTAAATGGCAAGTCACAATTAGATACCTAGAAAGTAGAAACCACTGCATAACTTTCAATAGTGATTTAAATAATAATCCTTTAGTATTTAAATCTGTAAGTGTTCATAGTTATGTCTCTGTTTTTATGTAAAAATGAAGTGATCTTCAAGACCACCTCATTTAAAGGTTAAAATTGCATGGCACATCCTTTTATGTACATCTGAGTAGTCCTCATTTGGGTAGAAAGGTGTGGTATTTTGATTAAAAATTATAGATTTTCTTCTTTCCCTTCAGTTCCAGATTATCAAGAGCAGGATATCTTTCTATGGAGAAAGGAAACCGGGTTTGGATTTAGGATTCTAGGTGGAAATGAGCCTGGAGAGCCTGTGAGTATCATGTTTTAGCTTGTGACATCTTTCAGAAACACAACAGTAGAATGTACAGATGTGCAGAACTATGCTGTAGCATCACTGCTAAAATAGTTAGTGGACTATATATATCCTGCATCTCCTCCCCACCCTCCCTCCAAAAAAAACACCCCACAACTCCATTAAACGGGTTTGGCTTCTCCTTCTACTTTAATGGTAAACCAAATGAAAACGCACAGGTCCTTGGGACATTGAGGACAGGATGTCCTGGTCAGGTTTGAAAGTATTTTGGTCTTAGAGTGCCAGGTTCTCAGATCTAAGAATGCTCAGTACTCTCCTTGAATTCAGTTAACTTCTTTACCATAAATCCAGTGCCTGTTGGAAGTGTCATCCTTTCATGTGCTGCACAAGTCACAGCTAGACAGTGGCAGCATAAATTTCCACGTTTTTCCCTGCCAAAATTATTTTGCTCATTTATGGGAAGAGAGACCGTGAATTTGTCTCATGTTAGAGTAACTCCACAGAGCTCGCTGAAGATAAACCAAGACTGAGTCAGTGGGCAAGTGTGTGGTGCAGAGCTTGTAAACCCTGGAGGCAACCAAAAGGTTAATTCAGTCTCAGCTTCCCTGACAAGACCCTCAGTGCTTTTAACCATCTTCATGTCTGGCCACTGTCTGGTTGAACACATTTCCCAGGGCTGTCTGTCCTTAGAGTGAATGGACTGCCTAAAGCAACAAGATGTCAATTTATTACATTTTCACAATGTGCTATATTCACATAGAACTGCTTTCACACGAGCAGCTTTCCTGACCAGCAGACATTTGTCAACAATTTCATGTCCCTACTAAATCAGGTCTAACTACAAATGCCCCTTGCTTCCAGCTGGCTGTTGAACTGGTTCTCATTTACCTCTCTCCTCCTCCGCTAATTCCTTAGATTTACATCGGTCACATTGTACCGCTGGGTGCTGCTGATGCCGATGGCCGCCTGCGATCAGGTGATGAACTGATCTGTGTGGATGGGACGCCTGTGGTCGGGAAATCACACCAGCTTGTGGTCCAGCTTATGCAACAGGCAGCCAAACAAGGTCATGTCAATCTGACCGTCAGGCGCAAAGTGGTTTACACAGGTAGGCTGCAGTATCACCCTGCAGGGGTAGATTTTCTGCCAGGATCCCAACTGTTCAGGAAATGGTCTAAAGGGAAAAAAAGCTTCTCCTTGTAATGCTGGGAAAACTCAGAGGATGTACTGTTTTTTTCCTCTTTGGCCTGTTTTTAGTCTTTTTTGTTCCTGATCAAATAAGTTTCAAGTATTTTTTTTCCAGTCAAGACTCTCTTAGTTGGCTTTCCCAGTCTTCATAAGGTTTCTGATAAAATGGGGAACTGTTCAGTTGCAACATACAAATTTTAGTGTGACTTACGCAGCAAACAGACACTGTGGCTGACTGCTTGTGTTTTCTGTATACTTCCCAAAATAAATGTGCAGCCTGATAGTCACCCTTAAACTGGGAGTGAGGGAAAAGAGAGCAGGTGAGGGCACTGGCATGTGGTGGCTGGTGTCCCAGGCTCAGGGGAAGCTTCAACAGGTAGTCAAGTGACCTCAGAATGGGAAGCTGTTAACATTGTTGGTTGTGGTGGGCCAGGGTGTGCGTGTTTGTTGTCACAGAATCATAGAATAGTTTGGGTTGAAAGGGACCTTAAAGATCATCCATTTTCAACCCTTCTGCCATGGGCAGGGACACCTCCCACTAGACCAGGTTGCACAGGTCTAGAGAGATTTCTGTATGCTGAGTTATGCTGGACATTGTGCACACACTGCACAAGTGTAGGATCTAAATGGAAAAAAGGGAGCTAGCAGAAAGACAAAGATGCAAAAAGAAGTGACACTGCCTGGTGCCATTTTGGCACCCAGATGAGTGATTGAAAAATGTCCTTACAGCAGAGAAAATGAAGACACAAGTATGAGCTTTCTAAATAATGTGTGACCTTATGTTTAATACTGGAGAGTAATGTTTGCCTCTCCCTTTGAGTCCCTTTAGGAACTCAGGTATGGGATTTGCTTTAGCTCACTCAAAAAAAAGGATGTTATGCAGCTTTTCAAGTTTAGGCATCATCACATAAATAGGCAGTGATGTACTTTGATCTTAGAGAGAATCAAAATAACATTCAGGTTGGAAATTAGGCCCTCAGTGGAAGTTAGAACTAGAAGATAGAAAAGAGTTTTGTGTTCTTATCCAGGGCTGAGGTCCTTCTGGACAATGATAAATAAAGGTTCACTTCTCATTTCTTTCCTTCTTCCCAATGTGGATTAAACGCCAGGTTATGTCTCTTCTCTGACAGCCTCTCTTTAATTCCTGACCAACGTCTAGCAATGTGAGAGAAGCTTTAGAAGAGCATTGGGAGGAAGGGGAAGGGCAGTTGAATTATGGTAGTTTTTGTGTGTAGGTTTTCTGTGCAGTTTTACAGCCTCCAGGCTGGAAATTACCATGAAAGATTTAGATGCATGAGATCTCTCTTGATATTTCATTCAGAGGCATGTTACTGCAGATCGAGCTATTTCTGAATCATTGCAAATGTGGACACTTACTCTAGAATAAATTATTCAGAATCCCTTCTTTCACCTTATATTTGCAGGCTTCTAAATTTCAGCATAACTTTGTAGAGAAGGCTGTTCCTGAATTTTGGTCCCTTGTTCCTCCTGTCATCTGTATGCTGGTAGAAAAAGATTGTTCACCTAAATGGGTACTCTCTGTCTTGAGATTCATGTAGGGGGATTTTTATGCTCCTGTATTCTTAATATGAAGAATGCTATATATTTAGTACATACTTTGAGTATATAAGTGCAGACAGGACCTCTATCCAAGGATGTTTTAAAGTCCTTCCATTTTTTGCATCGTGATTTTACAGGTTTAGATTTTGTTTGCCATCCATTTTCTGGCTGATGCTTTTAAGATCTTCAACTTAATTTTGATTCATCAAATTGGAGAAGTGACCTGATTAGTGGAGGCAGCCATTCAGCAGGGACAAGCGCAAAATGCTGCTCTCAGCTGCACAAATGGGCTGCAGAGAACAGGCTGAGCAACAAGAAGTAGAAGTTATTGTGGGCCACAAGCTTTATGCTGAGGTTGGCTCAGGTGAAGAAAAACACTGTGCTGGGATGTAGGCAGGGGGGAACTTTCCTGATTTCCTAGCAGATGATGGCTTAGTGCAATATGGTCCAGCACTTCAAGAAAGACATATTTGAGTTGGAGAGAGCCCAACTGGAGGGAGTCCAGAGGACCAGGGAAAATAAGGAGAGTTCTAGAAAACATGATCTGAAAGGAAATGTTGATCAAATTTTGATTCTTTAGCTTAAAGCAAAGGAGGGGGAGGAGGTAATAAACTTCCCAAGACTATAAGAGGCTGCTGCAAAGAGGAAGGGAATAATATGTTCGCCATATGCCTGTTAGATAGCACTAGAAATAATAGCCTTATGTAGCAGCAGGGGAAGATTTAAGTCAGATATTGCAACCAATAGATTGCCTGGGGAGATATTTAACAGCTGATTAGACAAACATCTGTCAGATCTGACATTAAGTATAGTTGGCCCTCACTCAAGCAGAGTCTGGACTAAGCAATTTTTTTGAGATTTCTTCAAGCCTTGTGGTAGCGGATTAGATTTTAAACTAATACCCCTTCCAACCTCAGTTGCTGTTAAACACTTGTTTAATATTAATGTTAACAATGATTAATGGTTTCCCCTGTCTGAACCAGACTCTACAGATGAGAGGTGCTGGTTCTTCTGTCCAGGAAAGTTTGGTTCACAAGTTGTTTTGCTCATGTTGAGAGATTGTTATTACTAAAGATCCCATTAATCGAGGGCAATCAGTGCTAGCTAATTGATACCTTTGCATTTAAAACTACACAAAAGGTGCTTTTTTACTTTCTCTCCTTGTGAGAATTATTATAAATTACTGTCTCTCCCTGTGGCTTGTGCATATATATGTACAGTATACATATGGTTGTACATATATAACTGAAGTGGGGCTGCGATAGCTAGAGGAGGCACCTTTGAACTAATGTAATTCAGGTTTAAAACGCCACACAGCATCCAAGCACGCAGCACTGCACTGGTTTAACCAGGCTGCAGTTTGGCAGTGGAAGGGTTTGGCTGCATGACCAGACACAGGAAAGAGTGAGCATGTGTGGGCAGTGCCACCACTGAGCAGAGCTATTGGTGGTGACATCTGAAAGCATGGCTGTGATATGATCAGTAGACTAAAGCTGGTGATTTTCTTTTACCCTTTTCTCAATATACAGCTGTTTTCAAGCACTAAATGGTGCAGCCTACTCAAACAATTTTTTTCTCCCCTCCCCAGTTCCCAAGGCAGAGAATGAAGTCCCATCCCCAGCCTCCTCCCACCACAGCAGCAACCAGCCAGCCTCGCTGACAGAGGAGAAGCGAACGCCGCAGGGCAGCCAGAACTCCCTCAACACGGTCAGCTCAGGCAGCGGCAGCACCAGTGGCATTGGCAGTGGTGGGGGTGGGGGCAGCGGGGTCGTCAGCACCGTGATCCAGCCCTACGATGTGGAAATCCGCCGTGGAGAGAACGAGGGCTTCGGCTTTGTCATTGTCTCGTCGGTGAGCAGGCCTGAGGCAGGGACGACGTTCGGTGAGTCCTGCAGGTTTTTAATTGCATCTTAAGTGAGACGCAAGGTTCGCAGCACAAGGAGGCAAGAGGGGTTGTGTTTAATTAAAAGTCAGGCGCGTGCCCCAATTTATGTAATTAATACCTTAATCAGAGGCAATGACTTGGTAGGTGTTTGCCTGCTGGGTTTTGTTGCGCACTGAGTTAAGAAAAGCAAAGTAAGAAATCCCAACCCGAAGAGATAAAATGCCACCAATGGCAGTTCCTGATGCTTGCTTTCTGGGAGAGCCTCTCTGGGGTTTGCTCTCAGAGGAGCAGCTGGGGGTCCTCCCAGTCATGCTTTTGCCAATGTAGAAACGTAGCAGGTGGAATGAAATATGTCTTGTGATGGTGGAATCAAGCCAGTTGATTTAAAAGCAGTAATGCTTAAACTGATTAACTTCTCTTTGGCAATCAGGGTTGTTCTGATCATAATTATGGAGTGAGCATGCTGATAGCTGGAAAGTTTTAATTAATAGTGCTTGCTGGTGAGACTTAAAATGGGGAATGCTGTTAAAAAAAACAGAATGTTCCTTTTACCCATTTCATCTCTTCCCAAATCCATTTTTCAGAGTAGGAAGAAATTAAGTTTAAGCTATGTCACGCATACTATCCTGCCCTAACAGAGGTGGTCATGGTTTCTGTCTGAAGACAGTCTTTCTGCTAGGCAGACATGTCACCCATTTCCGACACCTGCTGCAAAGGAGATGTACATAAGCTGGTTTTGCAAATATGCCTGGAACAGCCTGTATTAGAGCAGAAGTGTCATTGCAAGGAGGAAACCAGTCAGAGATGCGTTTTTTCTTCCCTTTCCATCTCCTCCAAAAGGAGGCCAGAGGCAGCATCCACTTGTACTTTGTAAAGCAAGAAGAAGGTGTTCCCTTAGTCTGTGGCACATGATAGGGGTGGAGGGAAAGGAAACACAGAGCACTGCCTTGGCCATCTTCACAGTAATTCCCACAGCAGTGTTGTGGTTTGCAGAGAAAATGCATTGCAGGCTCCCTGTGCAGCTTGAGCGTCCCTGGGGCGTGCATGTGCAAGAACGGCCTCTCCCTCTTTCTCCTAGGCTTTATTTTCTGACATTTCTTGCCACTGCCCATCAGTGACACCATTAGTAATACATCAAGGGAGCACCACCTCCTTTGTTGGTATTGATGTAGAACAGGCCATTTCTAACACTGTTCTGGACTGTCTGGCAGCAGAGATTTCAAGGGGGAAATATGTAGTATAAAACTAGCGCATTGACTTCTACCAGTTCTCAGGTTCTAGGCTCTCTCAGAAGGTCCCTGCTGCTGGAAACTGCTCTTCCAAAATAGGTGTTTTGGTGCCAGAACACAATGGTGTAATATAAAACAGATTAAACTGAACACAGTCTAGAACAGAGGGAGTGCTTTTATCTTCTGAGCGGATTTGCAAACGTGTGTAAATAACTTTTACTGTATGAAGACTATGCTGTAACTCTTCTCTGCAGAGAAACCTTGACCTGAGGTTGTAAAAAGTTGTGTTTGCTTTAGCCCAAAATACTTGCTAACTGGAAGTTTTCTGTGCAGGGGCTCCCAAGGAGATCTGTTGATCTGTGACTGTTTTTCCTTTAATTTTTTCAAGTATATTCAGCTTTTTCCTAATACTCTGCATGAGATGTGTTCCCTCTGATGTCTGGTGCTTGCTCTGGACCTGCTTTGTAGTTTTTTTCATTCATGGGTAGTATTTAGAGATGGGCCAAACTGGTTCTAACACCCACCTTGGTCACTTTGGTGTGGGCTCTTGTCATCTGCGTTCAGTGGATTGGATAGAGTAGAAACTCATCCAAAAAAATCCAGCCTGCAAACTGGATGGGGCTTTCTGTTACCAGAAAGAAAAACTTTCTAACATTTTAGAAATTTTAACTTTTTCTAACATCATAGTAAAATTTAAAAAAAAACTTCCTAATGATTGTAAGTAATATTAACACTTTTTGCCAATTTTCATCGCATCTTTCCAACCTCATGTGTCCTTTCTTAGCCTTTTCTTCTTTATGGTCTTTCTAGTGTTGTCATGTGTGTATATCTCTAAAACTACTAATCAAATAAAGACTGCAGGAGAGATGGGAAAGTGCATCTTGAGGGTGAATGTATTGTGGATGCAAAGTGTGAGATGACCACTCTGTGTACCCCATGGCTTTAACCATGTGCTCTGGGCCCCAGGGCCTCTTGCCCACCTATAAAGGAGCTGTAAAAAAGCTCACTGGATTTATCAGAGTGATGTTGTGTGTCCCCATTCTGCATGTTCTGGGCAACCCTGTGTTTTTCAAACAAAACAATTGCATGGAACAGGAGGAGAATTTTGTCTCCAGAACACATTCATCCTAAAGTGCTCTCGCTCTGTGTCAGGCATCTCAATGGTTTTGTGTGTGGTTTTAGAGGTATTTGAATGAAGAGCTCCTTATTCCTTCTCTGTTCCCATCTGGTGCCATCTAAGATCATAAAAGGGGAAGGGTTAGTAGAGGCTGAGGTGGGTGCCAGCACCAACCAGCTTACCTTTGTCAGTCTTGGCCCATCTGTAGTGGTCCTGTGCCTTCCCTGGTAGTACCTTTATTCACAACGGAAGACAAATGTTTCATGTTGCTTCCCCATCCAACACTGATAGAGTGGGTCTGTGTGGTAGAAAGGGAGCCACACTCCCTCCTAGGCCTAGAATGATTTTATCTTTCTAAACTGAGAAAGAACAAAACATTGGCAGAAGCTTGAACAGCAGTTGGCTTAGAGAAGGACTAGAGAGGCTGACACTGATGTAATCTTGGAGGAATAAGGTTGAGTTTTCTACAAAGAGTTTCAATTTTTTTTCTTCAAAATCAAAATCAGAATTGGGTTATGATGAGGCTGCTAAGTGCAGTTGTAGTCAATAAAAATCTCATCATTTATTTACAGAAACCCACTTGGGGCGAGTTTTGAGGAATTAACAAAACACCTTTTTATGGAAGAAGTAGAGTGTTGTGTACTCATACTAGTTGATTGCCAATGTTTTGAACACTGGCAGCAAAGCTATCCTATAATAACTTTTGCTTGATGCATTAATTAATTAACCCTTAACCTTCTCTTTCCCTTTTCAACCCTTTTTTTCCTTTTCCCCTTCACCATATACCCACATATATAAACAATAAAAAAACAAAACCAAAACAAACCAAAACAAAAACAACCCCCAAACCAATACAAAAGCGGGAAATGCATGTGTGGCCATGCCTCACAAAATAGGTCGGATAATTGAAGGGAGCCCCGCAGACCGCTGTGGAAAGCTGAAAGTAGGCGACCGGATCTTGGCCGTCAACGGGTGCTCCATCACCAACAAGTCGCATTCAGACATCGTCAACCTCATTAAGGAAGCGGGAAACACCGTCACGCTGCGCATCATTCCAGGAGATGGTAAAGTATTTGTTTCCTGCTGTCTTACCTGACCCTCTTCTTGGTTCTGTTCCCCAGGCTTTTTCTGTCACTTGGAGCTGCAAAGTCATGGAGGACTCAATTTCTGCTCCCACTCTGGGAATTAGCAGTGAGGGAGGTTGTGAGTCTGCCATAGCTTTATTTTTTGTTTCATTTTATAGAGATGGTTGGTTTTTAACAGGGAGGTGCTGATTCAACATTAAAAAAATAACATTCCATTCCATGTATCTGCTTAAAATTGTCTTCCATAAATATGATGGATCTCTCGATACACTTTGGTTTGATTCTTAGCTTAAAAATGCAGCTTTAGAATATTTGGGAATCGCTTGTTAGTATGTGGGATTCCTGAAGCTTTGTATAGACACAAGCAGGCTATAGAGTAAAGAGATTACAGAAAGAGATAAACACTTTGACATGTTTTAAGCTGTTTTAAAAGCAGATTTGTTTTTATTCTGGGTAAGTTGCTTTGGGAGTGAGCTCAGTACATTTTTAAATGACTGCTTAAATGGTGATGGTTCTGCAGCTGCATTTTAAGAGTTACCCTAGACAGGATCTCACTGTTTCAGATGAGAGGGAACATGCATGATCCCTAATAATAAGCTGACACTTGGGCTGATTTCAGGTCACTGAAGTATTTAATAAAAATAAGGATTTGTGTTATATATCAGTTTCATTAAATTAATCCCTAGCTTGATCCCCAGATAGGAACTGATCAGAAACCTGGTAAAGTATCTGCAGCAGAACTAAAATTGCTATGGTTCTAAATTCTAAGCATTTCTTTGTTTACTATGCTTCTCTGCCATGGATGGGTTCAAAGTGAGAGCTTTTTGGGCAGAAATCTTTCCACATTCCTCCCCACAGACCAGGATGAGAAATTGTCTGGTTATAAATTATTTCTGTTTAGGGTGATCTGTTTTGCACAAAAGCTTTATTTTCCTACTGTCTAGTGGGTACTAGGTCAAATGGTATATGATCCTCTGCTGCTTGCCGCAGTAGGGTGTTCATGAATAATAAAATGGCTGTGAATCAAGCTAACATGTGAGCTGGCCTGTGCATGCCTGTTTTGGAAGATAAACTGAGAGAAGAATTGTTCATTACCTGTATTTTAGCATCTGATAAAAAGGAAAGTGAATCTTTAAATAAATAAAGGGCTTATTTTCTAAAAAAGCAAAACCATCTGAGAAATAAGCAACTTCTGAATGATTTAAGAATTTTTTAAGAATATAACCTCCTGACATAAATGCTCAGCCAGTCTTGCTCATGCAATTATGTGTCCCAAATATCATGTAAATTGCTTAGGTTAGGGAAACGTACCTGTGATTGACATCACGTATTCCTGGAAAAGATGGAAAACTCTGCTTTCATAGCAATTCAGACTTTAAGTCTTTTTATTTACTGTCACTTTGAAATTCCAAGTCAGATTGCCAACTTTGCATAGTATTACCTGCACTTATTTTCCAAAAGACAGTAAGACCCAACACTCTCAAAATGCCTGAGGGATTTTCCCTAAAACCCCATGAGATACAAGAAATTGGCCTCAGTGTTGTTTTCTTTTTGATGTCTTTGTATGCTTTTCACGATTTTCTCTTTTCTTTTGTTTCCTTTTGAGTGCTTTTTTGGCAAACAAATGGTCTGTGTGCTTCAAGGAGGGGGGAGCATAAATCAGAAGCCACTCATCAGATAAACATGAAACTGAGGCTCATCACAAGACTCACTATAAACTCACACTGCTAATCTCTTCTAACATTATTAAAAACACCAAGTTTTTGCTTTGTAATAAGTCTTGCACAAGGTAATTGCCACAGACCACTGCAGGATTGTATTTACAATGAAATTATGATGCTTTATCCCACTTCCAGCAGATGCAAGGATACAGAGTGCTGGAACAGGACAAGCTTAGATTAGGCATGTAATTACTGACTGAGAGGTTTAGGGTAGAACAGGGCAAGGAATCAATGAAATATGTAGCGTTTAGAACATGCAATTATAATAGTACTAAAGATAATTTTTGCTATATTCTGTTCCAGTTTTGCATGGTGGCTGGCATGCGTCCTGAATCAGTATCTAAAACACTGGCAAAATTATGCACAATTCCTGACTCATGGGATAGGGTGGGCTAAAGATAGATGCAGTACAGTGGTGTGAAGACACATCTGTACCAAGGATATGTTGTTGCTCTGCTTGGTATTATTAGTGTGACCTACTAAAGGGTAGGAATCTTGCATTCTCTTTGAAGCCCATCTTCATCTGATCTCCAGCTATTTGTGGAGGATTTCAGAGGCTTTTTTTCTGGATGAATACAGAACACTTAACCATGTCTTGGCGCTTTGTTATGTAGGAGACAGATTTTAACATCAAGGCGTCTTTACAAAATAAACATAATTATTTCTTAAACCCCAACAGTGTAACTACACGTAGGGATGTCCCCTTCTTACACAAGCCAGCTGACAGTGGCACATCATCACAAGGGTGTGGTTTGGTCATGCCTACCCTGAGAGGTGTAGGCAGGCCCAGGAGCCTCTCTTGCTTTCTGAGCCACTGGACACAAGCCAGCTCTGGTCTGGAAGATGTTTCAGCTCCATATGCTGAGGGTTTGGGCATGTTAACTTGGGCACAGCACTGCAGGCAAAGGAGCTGTGTTCTTGTTGCACCTGTCTGTTTAAGTGGTTCTTCTTTTTCTCTATCCCTTTTCCTGAATTTCCCTTGACATGCAAATACATGCAAAGAAAGGAAAAAGCTTCCCCTTATCTAGATTTCTCCAGAATTAAAATAAATCCATGAAGTAAATGAAACTCCCAGGACCAAGTAAGTCCATGACCACCACATCTTAATTCAGGCAAAACCCCTCCCATTTCTGCAGTTTTGTGTTACAGCTGGACTCTGTTTAATAATGGCAGATTTCTCCATAGTCAGTAAAATGAATTAGTGGATGCCTGTAGCTTGAGAGGCAAACAAGGGCAGGGTAGAAGACCTTGTAATTTTATGTTGGAGACCCAGATGTTTCCATCCAGTTTTTGTCACTGTTGTCTTAGTGGTTGTGTATTCAGTTTAGATTTTGGTCTTGAAAGTTGGATAATGGTCAGTATTTTGTAGTTACTTGCAATTTGTGGTTGTCTCCTGGATGCAGTGGGTATAGGCACAAAGAGGGGGTCTCCTGTGTGCAGAGCTGTTCTGCAAAGGAGCAGGTGCCTGCCACTGCAGTGGCTTTAACTGGGAATGCCATGTCTGATGACTGGGTGTTTCTGCTGACTGTGCCCATCGTTCTCCAAGTGCGACCAACATAACTGTTGAACATTTTGTGTTGGAAACCCCCAACACAAAATGTGTGGTTAAGCACCATCAGGGTACATGGAATACCACCGAGACTTCCTCTGAAGTCAAACTCCCACAGGAGGGGAAGGGTGTTTTCAGGAACTGCTGACTTCTGGAGCAATTCAGCATCTGGAACTCTTTAGTACTAATATCAGTTCAGGATTGGTACAATATGTAGTTCTGGAAGATATGTTGAATTCAAGAGTTCCGGGTCTGTGTTGCTAATATTTGGCTAACAGCATTGACATGACCTTAATTTTAGGCAGAATTTTAAGTGAGTTTGGGGTTAACTCTGGTCCTACTGAAGTCTGTGATACAGGTCCAGAATGACAAGGGAATATTTTGCCCTGCCATACTGTGAGGGACATCTACATAGGCACATTTCAGTTGCTCCCATCTCAGTTGTGGGGTAAACAGGAGACAGGACCTCTCCTTGGAGCCCCTCCTTCAATGCCTAAAGAAATAGGTAATTTGCACAGGCTAATGCTGAGCTGAGAGCCCTTTACCATGGCAGAAATTAAGCTTAGAAGTTACTCCTGCTCTCTGTATTCTCTCAGTGCCCCCTTTTGTAAGTGCTACCCAGAGCTGTTTGATGCATTTGGTACAGGTGTCTGCAAGTTCCTGCTTTCAGTGCTCAGGCAGCAGTGGGTCATATTTCAGAGATGGATTTCAGTAAGTTTGGATTTTAGCCACATTCAAAATCACCTTGTGAGGTACTGGATAAGAGCCACATCTCAATTCTACTGGAGACTGCCGTTTCTGATGGAGGAAGGACTGATAAATTTATAATCCCTGGAACAGTTATAGCTACCATAAAATTAATCCACCTAACCAATATTTAGAGACTTAATTGTTTGGAATTCATGTCTTCAGACAATAGACAAAACATTGTTCAATCCTCCATCTACAAGTGAGTCTTCATGAGTGTGTCTAAAGGTCAGGGGGGTTTCCAATCCAGATTTCCTAATTTAATTTTTTTTTTTCATTTTCGAATTGAGTGTGCAGTTTCATATACATGCTTACTATATTAATTTGGGGAATTGAGAAATTTGATCCCATCTCAAATTCTGTAAAAACAACATAATGATGTTTTTCAGTGAAATGCTTTTGTGAAACTCTTTTCTTTCAGTGAATAGCCAATGGTCTTCTCTCATAAGAAAAACAAAATCTATTTTGCAGAATCCTCCAATGCTACTTTATTGACCAATGCAGAAAAAATTGCTACAATCACAACCACACATACTCCTCAGCAAATACCACAGGAGACCAGGTCAGATTGTTTTCCTTGAGGAGGGCATCTTGACATGCTCTTTCTTCGGTTACTTCATCACTTTAACATCCCATGAGCTGTATTTTTCTTCTTTCCCTCTTTCTCTCATTCGTTACAGCAGGAACAACACCAAACCAAAGCAGGAATCCCAGTTTGATTTCAAACCACCCCAAGCAGCACAGGTAAGGAGTACCTCTCTAATTGTTTTGCTTACCACAGACTGTTGTTTCCAGTCTGCTTGAGGGCTATGTTCAGATATTTCCCTTGAAAATTCCTACTGAGAAGCTGCTCTCCCTCAGTCTGCTGAAAAGAAAGAGGAATTTGTTGATTAGTTTCTTAATATGTGTTGCTGTTGTTTCAGCTGAGAAACATTTCCAACACATTCTCACTGAGACTTTGAGGGATTAAGAATAAAGAAAGAAAAAGACATTTTTAGGGCAGTAATAATTTATGTGTTTGTTTATTGAATTGTATATTTTGAGGGGCCTCTCCAGAAAGTATTGTTGTGTGCAAATGATAAATTCAGAGAACAAAAAAGAGGAAAACTTAATAAGGAGTGATAGCTGGAATGTTCCAGCTTCCACAGATGGCATCTTATTAGAGAGATTATCTATCTCACTGTTAACTTTCCTTGCCACTAGCCATCCCAGAAGTAACATCTTCCATTAGGGACTTCAAAATGTCCCCACAATAGCATTTGAGAAAAACAATGCAAAGGCTCCTGAACTTCTTGCGAACAAATAGATGATGTGGTAACAAAATGAAAAGCCAGCACCAGGGCACAGGCTCACCCCAGGTGCCATCGGACATTGCACTAAAGCTGGCACTGGAAGGGAGATCGTCCTCACCTTCCCTGGTTGGTAAAACCTTTAACCACCTTCCCAAAATGTCCCCTCCTGCCCTGGGCACAGAAGGTGTGTGTAACAGGGGTGCCAAAAAATGCACCACGTGGTATGGCCAAGCCCACTCATTCCAACAGCCCTTCACCAACCACCAGAACTCCAAATTGCAGAGTGGGGTCTGAGGAAGCAGCAAATCCCTGTGTGTGAAAATTCAACTTATTTTCCATTTTTAATTGTTACTAACAAAACATTGGTTGAATAATTTCAACATGAGAGCAGTCCTCTCACTTAAGACTTTCTGTTCAATTGGGCGTTTGTTGTCTTCTCCAGCAGGATCAAGACTTTTATACTGTTGAGCTGGAAAGAGGAGCCAAAGGGTTTGGCTTCAGCCTGCGAGGAGGCCGGGAGTACAACATGGATCTGTACGTGCTGCGGCTCGCTGAGGATGGTCCCGCTGAGAGATGTGGGAAAATGAGGGTATGCACAAACTGACCTTACAACCACATTTCTTTGGAGTAAGCTGACTTCCCTGCCTCTCCTTTCTGCTGTGCCAGCTGAAAGGGAAATTAAATGTGAAGTGAAGGAGGTTCCCATTTACTTCTACCGATGGCATCCGTCACTCTTGGTACGCAGTCTATAGCAGTGTGTGTTCAGTGGAAGAGTTTACCCCCTTCTTCCAACACTGCTTTCCAAATTCTAGTACATGATCTGTTGTTTAAAGCCTAAGGGGGATATATGTAGCAGTGAAAATGTAACAGCCACAGTCTTTGCCTGCTAGTGGACAGAGAGGGGACAGAACATGTCTGTGGCCCATGGGTTACAAAATTTTAATGTAGATTTTGATTAACATTAATTGTTAGGTTCACATATCAGCTAAATGACGAACATTATAACAAGGGAATATGTTATAAAATGCCTACTGAAAAATTAAATTGCCAGGTTTTATGTACTCCTTGGACCTCTGTTAGAGAAAGCATTATAACTTCCCCACATACGTTGTCGTCTCCAGATGTGTCACGTGAAGGGCATTTTCAAAATTCTTGTGCTAGGGGTAGATCTATGGGTCCAAAATTTTTGCTGATGAAATATGATGAAAAATCAGTGCTTTCCTGTGAAAGTCAATGCTTTGACAAGCTCTTCCAAGCCCTGTTTTCTTCTCCTGATAAATGATTGTATTTACAAAATCAGCTTTGCTGATTCATAGTAGATATCTATATCAAAGTAAGAAACAGACCTGAAAAAGCTCTGTGAACATCCCAGTTGGAGCAGACTGTGAAACAAGCCACCACTTTGACTGAAGACTTTACAAATAATCAAAATTTAATAAAATAGCACCAGTTCTAACACTGCACTTACTGTTGAGCAGTACAGTAATTGCAATGTGATTTTGCAGAACAGCAGTGAAATATTTTGATACCTCAAGCTTTCTCCATTGTCTTCATGTCCCCCAGACTCCTGCACACTGGGCACTGTGGATGGTCACTGGAAGGAGTGGGGCATATTTAGCTTCACCTGGTGCATAGTTGTTCCAGCTTTGCTATGGCCACTGTCTTGTGGCGTGTTGGTGTGGACCCTCATGGGGACTTGTTTCTAATCTTAGTCTCTTATTACATTGGCAGATTGGTGATGAAATCTTAGAGATCAATGGAGAAACTACCAAGAACATGAAGCATGCTCGGGCCATCGAACTGATTAAAAATGGTGGCCGCAAGGTCCGCCTGTTTCTGAAACGTGGAGATGGCTCTGTCCCAGAATATGGTGGGTCAAACTATGAAAACATTCCTTTCTTCCCTGGCATCACTCCTTGAATGATTTGTCTCAAGATCTGAAGCGGGAATTCTTTTTTATTTTCCTTTCTTACCAGTGTCTTACCAACCTTTGCAACATATAATTGCCTCGCTTGTGCTGAGTTTTCTACACATTTCATCCTTTGCTTGCTTCCATGGACTTGGGGCACAATGTAAGGCAACATCATCATAGCAGTATTTTTTGGTGATCAGAGAGGAAAGCAAAACAAAACAAACCTTATTATCTTGTCCAGCCAAAAAAGGAAGGTCATTGAACTGTGCCAAACTGTTTCTCAGTGGCTGAATTGTTGTTTCACATAGGTCTCTTCCTCTAATCAATGCAAAAACTGGGATCCCTAATTCCTATTCTGAAGCAGTGATTTTTTTTATTGGTTACGTTTCTGTCTTAGTTCATGTCTGTGTCCATAGACATGAATGCCCAGATGGCTTATGAGATTTTTGCCTTTCCTTTATATTTATGTAAATATTTATAAAGTTATTTGAAAAAAAGGAGGGGGAAAAAAAAGGCTTTACTGCAAAAATATATTGATTTGGCCTCCTGAGCCCTTTTCTCCCCCCTTAAACAGTCTGCTGGTTTCAACTAATAAAATTTGTAACGTCTGAAAAGGTGAGGAGGTTATGAAAAGGTGCTCTTGTGTCTTTCTTGGGGGAAACAGTCAGTCCTCGTTTCTTACTAAGAATTGCATTAGATTTCCTTTTTTTCCCCTGGAGATTGGATTGCTGGGTGGCTTAACTTAGCACACTATTTAATATTATAATTATGTCTTATTTATTTGAGATAATTGTCAAATATTGCGCCCTCGATGGAGGGCTACTCCCAACCAAAGGTCTTTGAGGTTTCTATAGAAACTGATGATTGAAGGGATGTCCTTTATACTTTCCTCCCCGTATTTGGGTTATTTTTGTGTCAGTAAGTTCTGCGTTTATCATTCTCTCCATGCCCTAACACCAGAAACAAAACCCTTCTGCACAATTTATGAACTAGATTTCCTTTTCATTTACTGTACTACGTTTGAGAGTTTCTGCTCAGTCTGCTCATTATTTAACTTAAAATGACCAGTTCAGAGTATAATCAACAAACAATTGAAGTGTTTAATGATATGGAAGTTGTGGGTTTACACTTCTGTAATATAAATAGCACACCAGAAGGTTCAATGATGGCACTGAAATTCTGTAATGTTCTTTCTACTTTTGTCTTTTCCGATGCTCCTTTGGATGTACAGTACTGTATCATATGCTAGACTGCATAAATACCCTGTAAATTAAGTGCTTCACTTCTCAAAGCATAGTCTGTTGCACTGAGGATGGAAATCCATCACCAATTTTCTTTTGGCTAATGCTAACCACTAATGTTCGTTCTCCAAGCAAGGATTTAATATACAGGGGTTGCACTACTGTAAAGAGTATCCTTGTAACATTTGGGACTCCTTTCTCTCTTCGTTCTGTTCGCTGCAGTCGCAAATGGTTCCTCCAATAATGTTAAGTTCCAATATTTTTCTGACTTGATTGGAACGTGCTTCTCTATGAGGCTGTATATTTTTGTAATGAGTTTTGTACTTATTTTTAATGTTGTGGTCTCTGGTGGACTTTATTTTTCGTTGTTGTTTGATTGTTAATGTTTTTTCTATGACATTCTGTGTCGCTGTTCCAGCTGTCTTTTAGAATGGATGCTTTTGTTGTCTGGGTTATTGAATCACCTCTTAGATGTCTCTTTATGTCACAATAATAACAACTGCTGTCTTTGCAGCCTTATATTTGGGTGAAGCCTAGACAATCTGACTGGAAAAATAAACTTTCTTTATTCTAAGATAAAATATGAAGATTTTTCTTTCTTTCATCTTTATTATAGGGAATCTAAATTTTCTACTTTTCTCTTTCTCTTTCTCTTACTTTTCTTGGTGCTGGGCTCTTCCTTCCTCAGCGATGATACCTCCTAATATCGCTGCATGTATGAGAAATGACAAGCTCGGGGAGTCTTGCTTCTACCTTATGGGCCATAATCAAACTACGGTTTGTAGCTAAAATCAATATTAGGTGTTTTTGTGCTGTGGCCTAATTCCCTCACATTGCTTTTCCGCTTCGCTATATTCTATATGTACAGCAATTCATCCCGAACACCCTGCGTCCCCCGAATTGTAAGTACACACACCACAGGACGTATTTGAACCTCGCTTGTACCTTGTGTGGTAGGCAGATTGCCACAAGCCGCATGCTTACAGCCACAGAAAAGCAGCGTGGTCCCATCCCCAGCTGTGGCCTGAAAATGCCAGTAGAGCAAAACTGCCCACACGTGAGTTGCAACATGGGTCTCACCTGGAATTCACAAAAATCACAGCCCATGCACACACTGACCCTGCCATGCTCAGGAGTGGAAATGCCATCAAATGGGAGATGCTTGGCGTAATGGCAGGAGGAATGTAAAGTGTTTTGCTTCGGGGGAGGGAAGACAAAAAGGAGAAAAAGAGGGGAAAAAAAAATCTGTCCCCACAAGTGTTTGTGAGATTTTCAGTCGTTGCCATCAGGACAGTCCACCGCGGGCTGGGTGTCAAGGGTGCGAGTGTCAGAAGTGGCTAATGCCAGCCAAGCTGCCACGAAGGAGTTACTTTAAGAAAGAAAACAATAAGCAAATAAAAGCAGCACTTGCATTAAGGAAGCACAGCTACTTTAATGTTTTTGATGTTTGTAATGAATCATTCATAAACGTCCGTTACAAATGACAGGAGTAATTGTAGCTTAGCTGCAGCGCAGTGCTGGGGTTTAATTTGGATGTTCTTTTTCTACTTCTGCTTTGCAGTTTGTCTTGCAGAGGTAGCTCAGCTATATTTTACCTCAAATAGTATATGAAAAATAATTAACTGGAGATTAGATTTGAATCAAAGCCATCCTACATATTACAGTATCTTTCCATTGCTTTGATATGAAAAAATCATAACTACTGTCATCGTTGTTTGAATCATTGTGGCAAAACCAAAACCTACCCTAGGACTTTACGTAACATGGTAGAACTACGTGAGATTAAGCTGTGCCTTAAATGAAATGGAAATTGCATGATTACAGTCTAATTCTCACACCTTCAAAATGTTATTTTACAAGGTGAAAACTTAATAATCTATTTTCTGTACATTTTCTGCTATTTGAACCAAGGCTTCCCACACCTGGAAGGCAGTTCTTTATAATGTCTTAAAAGACACAAATTGTTTCCTAAAGGCCCTCTTTATTGGGAACTATTAAAAAAAAGTGGCCAACAACCTGAACTAAAATGGGTTTTTTCCCCTGGAAAGAATGTAGTGTAACCGAAACAGTATGAATTGGGCTTGGGGAAAAATGTAAAGTGCGCCATGCCCAGAAGAGCATAAAGATGAGATCAGCTTGGACCAAAACATGGCTAACGATCAGAGCAGCACCAGTACTAACCATAACTCTGTTGTTCACAGTTAAATTAACAAAAGCTTCTGTTAGCCTTCGCTGACTGCTTTAACAGTTGTTTGTTTTTGTCACTAATGAAGTCTGAAGAGTGCTAAGTGGTGTCACAGCACCACAGAAGGCATCAATACCAAACCCTTTGCTGTTATTTTCTTTCAGACCCCAGCAGTGACAGGAACAGTCCCGCCACAGGTTCACAAAATGTATCGGAAATGAAACCCGCACCATCTGACCGACGGCAGCACCCATCATCGGAGTCCAGTTATCCACCAGACCTTCACAAATCATCACAACATGGAGACAAGCGGACTTACGTTAGAGACCTAAAAGGCAGCATAGAGTTTAGCAGACATCCCAATGAACACCACACTTGGAATGGGACTTCTAAAACCAACGACCACGTGCCAGGCAGGAGGACGGAGAGGTCGCCGGAGAGGAGGCACGAGAGGCAGCCAGAGAGGGCGGTGGTGAACGGGCAGAAGAGGAGATCTCCCGAAAAGCGCAGGGAAGGGACAAGGAGTGCTGACAACACTTTGGAGAGGCGGGAACGACGTGAGAGGAGGAGAGACCTCTCTCCGGAGAGGCGCAGAGAGCGGTCACCCGGCCGCCGCCGGCGGTCGCTGGAGAGACTCACGGAGCCGAGGCGGTCCCCTGAGCGGAGAAGAGAGAGCTCCCTTGACCGACGGGCCAAGTCGTCCGACCGGCGGAGGGAGAGGTCGCCCGAGAGACGGCTCAGGGAGGAACGAGTTGGCCACCGGGAGAGGGAAGACCACGGCTGGAAGAACGAGCCGAGCCGCAGGCACCCGCCCGAGCAGCGCAGGCGGCCCTACAAGGAGTGCAGCACCGACCTCAGCATCTGAGGGGCTCCCCGGGGTCCCTGTCGCCTTCCCCACACCGAGGGAGCAGAGGAGAGAGTGAAACCACCTGGCTTTCACAGGCGAGGAGACATCCGGCACCTGCTGATCCTACAAACAGATTATGCAGATGAAATCTTATNAAAAAAAAAAAAAAAGCATTGTGCCTGATGTATAATATTAAAGAAAGTATTTTTCAGTGTATTCTTTTTTTTTTAATTACTTGCCAAATGTTGGTCCTAACGGATTATAAAATTTTGTTTCTACATTCTTTGTAGATTTCTTAAAAATAATTCCTTTATTGGGCTACTTTTCCCCCTCCCAAGTATAGTAAGTGGGGGTAGCCAGTAATATAATATCAGCAAAGAATTTTATGACCAAGTTTGAATAATTTGATCCAGACTGTTCTCTAGTGACTCACTGCTACACTGTATGTAGAAAATTTTTTAAGGGTTGGGGGTGGGGAAGGAAGAAAATTGTTCATCTCAGTAGGAATGGAGTGCTTCTGCTGAAGGAATTAAAAAGAAAAGAGACAAATGTTCCTAAAATTGCAAAAACTGTTTGAAGAGACTACTGTTTCAATGAAGGATATTTATAATAAGAAATAATAATTTTTTTTAAAAAAGCAACCAAACCCACACAGCACAAGATGAATTACAATAAGGAATTTGTTGTTTGTTCCACGAACAGTTTATACTTTCAGGCCCCCCGGACAGGATGCGCAGAGGCAGAAGGACTGGTCACCACCATGTCTGTGTCACACAATAATGTGGACTGTTGAGCTCTCATTGGCCTCAGCAACATGTAACAATGATATGTCATTAAGGCAGCAGCCCTGCTCATCTCCCAGCTGTATATGGACAGCAACCCCAGCATGCATGGTATTGTGTGTCTGCTTGGAAGCAAGGGAAGGCACTGGGATTCTGGACAAGGCACAATGCGGTGGGAGCACAGTCCCCCTGCTCGGAGTAGGTGTATTCCTTCTGCTCAGGAAAAACCAGTGGGCTTTTATTTTGCCAAATTCGAAAAGCTCTCAATTCTTCTTGCTCTGTATTTAAAGGGTTTTTTTTTCTTGTTGTTTTACTGGTTCATCCTTACTGAGACAAAAGGAGTGCATTTGCGGGGGGGAAAAAAAGGAAAGAAAAAAGTATCAGAGGAAAAACAGGCTAAAAGAGGCAATCAGTGGGACACCCTTGTTGTAGAAGCCTATCCATGCCTGGTTATATGCTGTAAATTAGAGTCTAAGAACAGCAGCAAAAGGGAAACCTGCAAGTTTCTAAGTTGTATTTTTAAATTTGCAAGTTGTGTGGTAAGTCTGCTGTAGCATTGGTCTAAGATTTAATGGTTTACTGCCTAGCTGAGCCAAAATGTTTGCTGTTACTGTTGGACCACTAAAGTAAACTGCTGCTTTTTCCAGTGCATTGGTGTGTACATGTATACTGACTCACATCCTCCATATGAACACAAAACCATTGCAAGTCTATCACTGTTGTTGCCATGGTACTGTAAAAACAAAACCAAGAAAGAAGATGGCCAATCATTGTGTGTACAGTTGAAATTGTAATTAATAGAGCGTGTTGGAAAAAAAAAAACAAACTGTTGCCTTTTTCTTGTATAAAAGAGGATTTATGACAAAATTTAGGTGTGAGGGATGTGATTAAGTGTTTATATTTCTAAAAATGGAAAAAAATTGATTCAGGGGATATATTTTAATGTAAACTGAATCAGGTATGTAAAGCTGTTTTAAAATGGGAGACTGTATCAGTAATTCTAAAGCTTTTGTTGGTTTGAATATAATTTCTTTCTTCTTGGTGGGCCTGCTTATGTATTATTAAGCACTTGTATGCAGTCTATATTCTCCAATCATCATTTCTTGCAACATGCTATAGGCATAATGCTCTTTTCTGTGTTGATGAAAAGCAGTATGTGGGCCAATCTTTTTTATAAAACACTATGCATATATAAATACTACATTGTTCATAGCTTTATTTGGCTTAATTGGGTTTATACATAACACTAGGATGAGTAGATGTGGACTTACCCAGTAAGAGCTTCTTTCCTTGGAACAGACACTATGTATATGATGTAGCAACAAAGAAGGAGAAAGTCTGTGAATGCTATTTTTATTATCAAATAAAGTTTTCCATACAAAGCATGCATGTGAGTGTAGTGATAAGATAAAGGAAGAACCACACCTTAATGTTACATATTCATCCCTGCCTAAATTAGTAAAACCATAGGTTATGGTTGCCAAGGGCCACCTATTAAATATGTATTAATCATCCATTAAATATGTATTAAACATTTGACAAGCCTTAAAGCAAAGGTTCCCAGTTTTCCAGGATAAAATTTCCGCCCCCAAAATAGTCAGAACTGAAGGTTTAGGTGAAGCAGGGTCTGTAACTGTGTCTGAGGTTTGTGTCATTGATTCTTCATAACACACAGCACATGTGAGCATATAAAATAAAGGCAGCAACTGCTCAGTTGCTGTTGTGGAGGTTGTTGGTGCCATATATTTCTGTGTGTGATGTATGTGTGTATGTACATAGACACACAAACCACCAAGGCTGTATGTCTCTCATCTGTTAGTTCTTGAAACGCAGAAAGACTTTAAGGTTGAAAAATGTTTATATTACATAGATTTTTAAAACAACTTTTAAATCTTGCATAGTTTAACAGGCTCCACTCATCTGTTTGCCTGAAACTTCAGCCAGCCTGCTGGGAGTCCAGGCAGCTGGAGAGAGTCGATGGTGAAGGATTTGTATTTCCAATCACAGCTTCCTCAAAGGGATTTGTCTGGTGCAGGCTGAGTCTAAGGGGTATGGAAGGGTCACTGAGAAAGTGTTTGGATATTTTAAATTTGAATCTTTTATGATGATCAATGCCTTTTTACTCTGAAACCATTTTGTAATGGTATACACTGGTTATGCATTTGTACCTTCTGCTATTACTACTGTTCTTCCCCTCTTTGTTCATGTTACAGTATAATTTAAATGATCTTACAGAGCTGAGTTGGTGAGTCTCGAGCTTTTGAAGTGTTGAGTCTCAGTTAAAGATATTACATAGATAATACCAAAATTATAGAAACATTTAATATAAAAAAAACACTGCAAGTTGAAAAAAAAAAATTCAAAATGCCTTGTTAGTGATGGCATCCTTTCTACTGCTTCCAAATCCACTAAGAGCTGGAACCCTCCTCTGCAGCATGAGCGTTGCAGCTCCATACTCTGTGGTGCAGCCTTAGTCACTTTAATGAATTCCAGCCTTACTTTTGACCATAAAATATTTTTCAAAACTTCTAAAAATGAAAAGAACCCCGTTTTAGATTGTAACTTGGCTCCTGTTTTGTCAAACAACATCCTACAACTATGAAGCTGCCAAGAAGATCAATTAGAGTCTGTTTCTTATGAAGAACAGAGAAGTTTCTAAAGTGGTATGTGAAAAAGCTCTGCAAATTGATATAGTTAGGGTTTGGGTTTGTTTTGGGGTTGAGTTTCACACCTTTTTTTCTTAGTCAAACACGATCAAGTTCCTGTGCCATCAGTATGCTCAATCCTTTCATTTGTATTGATTAATTACTAATTGTGAAAGTTTTGACTGCAGAGGGATTGTTCAGCCAGCATGGAGGATTATGTGGGGTTTGATCTCTTTGGTTAGACTTGCACATAGCTTCTGGGTTAACTGAGCAATGTTTGCTGCCTTC
Source organism: Machaerirhynchus nigripectus (assembly GCA_013397975.1). NCBI lineage: Eukaryota > Metazoa > Chordata > Aves > Passeriformes > Dicruridae > Machaerirhynchus > Machaerirhynchus nigripectus. The sequence continues at coordinate 592,179 of VZRQ01009389.1, read as the reverse complement.
ATGCACTTTTACTCAGTTCACTCCTTCTTGAATATTCATCCCTTGGAATTGGAGCCAGTGTTTTACTTAATAGTGAGCTTGTGTTGAACCATCTGCTGTAATATGCTTGTTTTATCACTGGAGTAGTAATTTTAGATACTGTTCTCTTCCTCACTTTGATACCTTTTGTTACAACAGGTTTTCAGCTCTGTCTCTTGGCTGACTGTTCTGCTGAAGAACATTATATATGTGGCTCATAATATGTTCAGGTTTTTTGGCTCTCATAAATAGTACCAGGAAAAAATGTCCTTTATGACCCACTGCTGCCATCTGTAAATGTGTGCCTGTTAGGCCTTTGAGATTGTATTTTCTTAAGATTTATTTCTAAAAAAGGAAGAGTGGGAACTAAAAAAAGTATCCCAATTTACTCAGTAGTTGCTGTAAATCGCGTGAGTCTGAGATGATGCCAGTTTCTGTTTTGGATGTGATGCTAATCCATCAGCATTCCTTCCTGGTATATAATGAAGAGGCAGTAAAATGTCACACAAATGGAAATGTTGGGGTTTTAGGACAGAGAGGAGTATAAAACATGTGCTGCCACAAGGACTGCTGCTTAATGAATGTAGGAATTCAGTGGCTGGGACTGACCATGATATGACAGTCTGACACACAAACATGAGCTTCATTCCAGAGATTTTTTTTCGGAATTTAAGATACACTGTTCCTGAATTCCTATATCTGAATTCTCTATAAATACCCAAAGCATATCCTACAAAATAGGGCGTAAATGCCATTAAAATCCAGTGAGGTTTATGCATGAGTTCAGGCTCAGGCAGTATTTACCCCCATATTTTGGCAGAGTTTAGACTTTCATATCTGGGTCTAGAGGCACCAGGAGATGAGCTCTGGCAAGTCAGCAGAAAATAATGTGTGCCCTGGCCCTTCTACATTAATGTCAAACAGACCCATTTTGGTGATAACATGAGCTGCAGTGATGTGCTCTTCACTGGAACAGCAGAGATGAACACCCACCATCCATGTTGCTGACTGGACAGATGAGGAGGCTCTTATCCTCAGCAAATCTTCTTTGGCAGCATGTGCATTGCAAATCCTTGGTTTCAAGGAACAGTCTGAGCCTCAGGATGCTGAAGTTGAAATGGGCAATTTCATCTCCTTGAGAAGTCTCACTAGCTTTAATTTTTGCAGCAAAGAGTTTCTTAGAACTTCTGAGGAGGTTTTGCTGCAGCAGGAGGGAGAGGTCATATGCGGGCAAATCCAAATTGCTGGCATTGTGCCTCAGACAAGGTTATTTGGTCCATTCGGAAGCTGATGTGACTTTGGTGCTGACTATAAGAAAGAGTTAGGCTTACATGGAATGGGAATTCCACCTTGCTTATGTAGATTTTGTAGACCAGGCTTCATCTCTGCCCCAGTGTCACCTATGACCAGTCTTAAATTTCCTTTCTTTCATTTGCATTTGTCAGAAATTTCAGTCTTCAGATTTTCTGTCATTGGGGGTTTGAGCTCATGTGACATCAGCTCACATCTGCTGTGAGCCAAGGGCATATGTGTGGATATATTTGGATGTATGGCTGAGCTTATCTGCAGCAATTTGTTGAGTCAGGAAAACGGCATGGTGAGACTGTCCCTGCAAGCCTGGTGGCTCCTGTTCATATGAATGAGATTTTGAATTAGCTGCCTTGCTTCTTTCTAAGGATAGTCAGAAATAGGAATGTCTGGAGGAGGAAGTTGGCTGAGGCTCATTCCATATGTGCTAAAGAAAATATTGGTTGGAGGTGGAAGCAACTTGGAGAGTTTCTTGAGGACTCGGGCTTTTGTTCCATATAAATGAGCAGGGTTTTTTTCTCATTGTTTCTCAGTAAGATTCTTCTGGATCCTGTTTTTACTTCTAAGACTACAGTTTGCTTCAGGGACCCACAGGCAACTTCTTTCCTCTCTGTTTGATCCAACAATTGTTGCCACGGCTTTGAAGTGTGGAGTCTGCTGGCAAAGCCTTTGCGTTTGTAACCTTTGAACTGCAGTTGTGTAACACAGGGCTGGCTTCCAAGAACATGAGGCAGTTTCTCTGCTGTATGCTACAGCAGACATGGTCAGCATGTCCTGCTCCTACTCTTCTGTGGAAACAGAGGTCCTGCCCACAGACATGGAGAGCTGAGGAAAAGCCAAGAATCACCCTCTGAAGGTGCACCCAACTACTGCATCCTACTGGTTTCCAGATGTGACATAAAAACTAAAAGAAGTCATTAAATTTTGGGGACTGATTCACAGTACTTGAATTCATTATTCTGTGAATGGTTAGAAGATGTTTAAAGATTCCTGTGCACATTATTTGCATGGTAATAACAGTAAGAGAAAAAGAAAAGACCATTAAAATATTCATGGCATATGTTTTCTTGTTTCTTGTTGAGGATGCATCAGACATCTGTTTTCTTTCTCAAGTCCCTTCTCTAGCTGAAATAATAACCTGATGAGACAGGTGTTTTTTAGACAAAATGCTGAGGATGTCAAAGTGAAATATTTTTGCTGGAACCTCAGAGAAAAAGTCTAAACCAGTTCTTCATTGGTCCTGAAAAGTATCATTTTATACAAGTGATACTTGATGTCATTTAATACACCTTTGCTAACCTGAAGAAGGTTTGATTCCTTATAAAAGAAACTACTGACGGTGTCTTCCTAACATGCATGACACACATGGGCCCAGTTTATTTTTTAAACCTCTGATTGATTGACTGGATTGAAAGTTGACTGCTGCTGGATTTCCTTGTGCTCTTGGGACAGCTTGGTCTGGAAGTCTTCAGCTTAATTGTGCAATAAGAGTGCAAAAATACGCAAACTATAAACAGCTCTGAAGTGCTTAACGTGACAACACATGGTTTTGATGCTAGGAGTGTGGCACAAGCCATTGTGAGGGACCCTTTACCTGCTGGGTGCATCCCTACCTGGTGCATTCCAGCTGCCCACAAAGCTGGAGCATCTGGGGCTTGGGGGCAACTGGGCTGCATTTATTCCAGCACTCAGTGGCTTGGGCTGGTAGGCACACAGCTCTGCTTTACTCCTGAGTGCATCTCTGGGAGCATCCCAGAGCCAGAAGGGAGTTTTCCTCCCAAAGACCTCCAAGTAAGGACTGTTCCTTTTGCTAAGAGCAGTGATTAAAACTGCCATCACCTGTGACATTGCATCAACTCAAGTATTTTACCCTGAAATTCTGCCTGTCCTAGAGATTAATCTTGGTTTGTAACTAATGATCATTGCTTGTGTTATTGCATTGCTGCAGCATATTGTGAAAATCCATACCCCTCTGTTTCCTAAAGATTTCATTCATCTACCTGACTCTTCTTATTCCAACTATGATTTAATAAAGAGAGAGCCTTCTAACACAACTTCATGGCAGTTACAGATTATTAATCCTTTCTATGACTGACATGTTTTACAGCAATGAAGTCTCATTATTTTTTTTGCATCAGAATTTCTTTATATAAAAGATGCTCTCTAATTCATTGAGCCAAAAATACACACATGCTGTCTTCAGGTTTAGGTGTACTTTACTCCTTGTTCATTGTGGAAAATGATCAGTAAGGATTGCTGTTAAGAGGGAAAAGTCAAATTAATTTCAAAGTGTTAAGTAATTAGAAAAATAGACCTGTGAACTTATTAGAAAGTGTCCATCTGCTTGTTTGCAGTTCTCTCCAAAATGAGATTTGGTTTGCAGTATTTTTTTAAACATATGCTTTTTCTACTTTGTCTTAGTTTGCCTTCCTACCTGAAATCTATAGCTGCTAAAGCCTGATGATTTATATCACTGTCATGTTGTATCTCTTTTGATAAAGTGGCATAAAGTTGATTCCTTTATTTTCAGCATGCTCCTTTATTTCCAGCATGCTCTTTGTCTTTATCAACTTTTACCGCAAAGCAGAACAATTCATTCTCTTTCAGTCTCTAGTTCCTACACAGTCTTTTGTTAAAGGCAGGATGTTGTGAGGTTTTGGGCTTCATTTATCACAGCAGGATTGCATCAACAGTTTTGCAGCAAATGGAGAAGATGGGTGAACAGTGAAAAGCTGTAGCAGCAGATTTCATACATCAGGCTATTAGCAAAAACTGATTTGCCAATTTTGCACAAAAGCAGAGTAACTTTTGTTTGTGTGCGGCCCTGCCAAACCCACATTAACTGTATTTAATTTGATTGCTTCGGCTCCAGATGAAAATGCTTTTCAAATAATTAGTTGACTGTAATAATGGAGATCCTGATTCTGAAAAATGCCTTGCCAAGGAAAGCATAGAAGTCTCATACGCCTGAGACTTGGAGAAGTCAGGGGACATAATCATTTAATTAAGAGCCTTCCTGAGCAAGGTCAGGAATGTTCATAGAGTTAATGATCACCATTCTCTCAACCTATGCCAGAAACAACACCACTTGTGGTCTGCTGATTAATGGTTTTCATGTCTTCCTGTCCTTGCCTTTTTTTCTTGAGCACTCTGACAAGGATCTCCATGTCTGGGATTTGTTCCACATGTGCTATCAAGTGGCAGCGGCCCTCATGCAGCAGGAGCACGTTCAAAACATGGTTGTTGCTTTGTGTCCCATTACTGTCCTCCTGCTCTGCAGGAAATTCCTCTCTAGGAAGCTTTCTTCACATTTCTCTGCTTGCTCTGCTTTGTTCGTGTTCTCGTGTTCTCCAGAGCAGAAAATGGCACTACACTGAGGATATCCATTCCTCTAGCTCTGTTGGATGAGAAGAGCATCTCTTCTCTCTCATGATCACTGGTAGCAAGTATTTAGAGGGTTTACTTTTTTCCCACAGGTTCCTATGGTCCCTATGCCAGGCAATGTTCCCATTCTTGCCGGGGTGGAATTTCATAGCTCAGCCTCAGGTGTGTTCTTAGACTCAGAAGACACATTTAAATCTTGAGTATCACGAGATCCTGGCTGAGGGGCTTCAATACCATCTGAAGGACAAAGGCCAGGATGCTGTGCTGCCTGTACCCTCAGTAAAGCCCGCTGCACTGTCAGTGAACACAGTTTTATATTGAAATTAGGATGCTGAAAAACAGAAATACCCAGAAATGTGTGGGTGATTCAAATAAAATAGTATTTCCATAGCAAAGAAGTAGTTATGTACTACACAATGGTCTAGAATTAGCAAAGAATCAAGAGAAGCTGGAGTATTTTCTATGGTGGAAGTGAACCAGAAATGCTAAGGAAAAGGCAGATGTTGAAACAAAGATAAAGCCAAGTGCACAAAAATCCATTTTCTTAAAAAAGAAAAACAACAACAAAAAAGGCCTGTCAGAATGATAGTCAGGCTAGCATTTAGCTCTTGATGACTAAGTTAAGAACAAAAAGACTGAAAAAAACAAGCAAAAAGGAAAGGTAAGCAACTGAAAAGAGACTTCCACTCAAAAAGATTTTCCATTTTCTTTCAAAATTTTGTCAAAATGTTAATCTTTGAAAAATCACATCTTCCTGTAAGCTTGTACAAAAAAAAAAAAAAAAACAAACAAAAAAACCACCCCACCCCAAGCATCCCACCCTTCAAATGTTACCATGGTTTCCTCTCTTGGTACACCCATAAGAAGATCTGGCATTGGACATGTTCCAATGTAGTGTAAGTATTAAAGATAAAGTAGCAGAGAATAGTGAGGAAATAGGGAAACCCTTGGACTGCTTTCCCCCACACGCTCTCGTGTTCTTTCTTTGCATATTTAGCAGGGTTAAAACTAGGTCAGAGTTGCCTTGCCATGTGCTGAAGCTGCAGCTGTGACATTAGCCCAGAGCTGCCTCTGGCTGCTGTTAGTTTGCAGGGCTGGTATGAGATTCCTGGTGGAGTCAGCGAGCCTGATTGTTGCGGTTTGAAGCTGGCTAAGTGCCAGGCACCCACGAAAACAAACCATCTACTTATTTTCCTCTGCTATATCTGAGCAGAGGAGGGGGAATTGAAAACTTCGTTTTCATGAGTTAAGGATTAATGAAAAAAAAAACACTTTAAGACAAAACAGGTTCAAAACTTAGACAGTAAAAAGAAGATTTATTATTAACAGAATTAAAAATAAAAGGGGTAATGAGAACCAAAGCAAGTCTTTAGAACACCTTTCTTTCCCAGTCCTTCCCGTCTTCCACCGACCACACAAGGAAACAAACATGAGGCTTTGGTCAGTATTTCACTTCTTAAAAATCTTTCTTCAGCATGTTTAAGGAAAAGAGTTTCTTCTGCTGTGCCGTGGGATCGTTCCCACGGGAGATAGCTCTCTGTGAGCTTTTCTAGAGTGGTTTTAACTTCCACAAGCAGCAGTCCCGCTCAAACCTGCTGCAATGTGAGCCCCTCCCATGGGCCAAGCAGTCTTCCCACAGCTGCCTAGCATGGGTAATTTTGGTTCACAGGGTTTAGTCTTTTAAGGATGAGCTGTTCTAGTTTGGAAGCGAAGGCTCATTTCCTCTATCTCTAAAAGCAAGGGTCATCTCTCACTGTTCAAGTTCCTCACTAGATTACAGCTTTTCAGTATCCACACGCTCCAGCATGAGTACTCTTCTTCACGGGCTGTGCGTGGATCTCTGCACCCCCCATGCACCTCATGAATTATAGGGAAACAGTTTGTTATATCATAGTCCTCACCACAGGTTGCAGGAGAATCTCAGCTCTGGCACTTGGAGCGCCTCCTCCCTTTCCTTCTCTTTCACTGACCTTGGTGCCACCATGTTGGTTTTCCTCACGTGTCCTCACTTTTCCTTTTTCTCTGACTTGGAAGAAAGGTGGTGTCTGTAAGTTGCAGCTCAGAGGTGGATCTCGTCCGGGCTCTGCATCGTGGAGTTGCTCACCATGTCTCTCGCTGCTGACCACGTGGTGCTCACCAGCACTGCATGGGTGGGTCCGGCCTCAGGACGGCCCCGGCCACATGGTCCTGGCCTCAGGAGGGCTCTGGCCATGAGGTCCCGGCCTCAGGAAGCCCTCAGCCACGAACCCCCCAGCGGCCCCCTGCCGGAATGGGCCCCGGTGGCCGCCTCACCAGCCCTCGGGAGAAGAAAGAGAGAACTTCCCACGGCTTTTCCTTTCTTAAATACATCATCACAGAGGCGTTACCAACTTGTCTAATTGGGCTAGTAACCTGCCCATCATCAGAGTCTTCAGTGATGGGCTTTGTGCCAGACATAGAAGTTTCTAACAGCTTTTCTTCCACCCCCACCAATAACCAGGCTGTGTTAAACCAACACATGGATCTTCCTCATACAGACCATAGCATAAATCACAGTGAGTCTGCAGAGGCAGCAGGAAGACATGGGGAGGAATGGAGAAACCATGGGCCAAGTACTCGCAGATGCTGCAAGAACCAGCAGGACACTGCTTGTGAAACCATGGCCAGGAAAGACCAGAGGTGTCTTGTAGTAACAGTGTGCACCGCCAGGGCAGGAGGCCTGGATTGCAGCAGGGTTCGTGGCTTTGGAAAAGGAAGGCTTTCATGCAGCCAAAGGCTTTGACATGGACAGGGTGGGGGACAAGATGTGTGAGCAGGGACACTTGGGCTGGGTTAAATGCAACTCTGCCTGTCAAGCACCTCATCTACCCTTGCTGAAAGGAAAGCAGAACAGATATTCTTCCCCATATGATACGAAGAGCACATCAGCATGCAGCTGCTTGCCGTCATTTGGTGCCCTTTTTGCTTGAGCAAGAGCATTGCTGGCAAGGAACTAAGCCCTGAGCCAAGTGTCAACATCAGAGGGGATGAAATAGTTTGTGCAAGAGGCAGCAGTGCCTCAGAAAAGTTGGGCTCCAGCAGTCAGGGAAGGGCTGTTGCCATCAGTGGTGGAGGCAGCTCAGTTCCAGTGGAACCTGTGGACCAGAGGGTCCCAGTGGAGGTTCTGAAGGCAGGAAAAGACAGGACCAGCCTGGCTGGGAGCAGTCCTCGTGTCTTGTGTTGCTCCTCGTTCTGTGATCACGTTGTCTTACTGGTGTAACTACCAGCACACTCTCATAGAAAACTGCCCTGGGTCAGCATGTTGTGCCATTTACTCCTTGTACCTAATTACAGATTTTTTTATACTACAGTAAAATTTAAAGGACAGAACAAAGTCCAGTAACTACTGTTCCCTGGGTTTCTGAAATGAACCCAACTTTACAGGGAAATGTAAATCCTAATATGCTGTGACTGCAGCAAAGTATTGCCCCTGACAAAGACTTTTAACAAATCTGGGTTAGTATTGACAAGGTGAGAGATTTCTTTCTTATTTTGTTATTCAGAAACACAAAGTGAGTGGAAGGAGAGGCCATTCCCCAGTGTATCCCTGAGAAACTCCCAGAAAGAAAAGCTTGGAGAGCACACAGATTTCAGGTCCCACAATAGCAAGACTGTAGCTGCTTTCTTTTTTTCTTTTTTTGTTGGGATGTTCTGTTTCATTTTGCCCTTCTTCTAATGAGTAATAAATTGAGAATGTGTTTTCAGAAGGAAGGATAACCACAGTACTTTACCCCAGACATGTCAGTCAGGAGGTTGGTGAGGTGGGACGAGCAGCACCTAAATCAGATTTCTGTATTCATTGTCTGGGGAATTTCCTTCCCCACATTTGTTGTGTTAAGCAGTGCTCTCAAGGACCTAAAATTAAATGGTGTGAAGACTCCAGTTTGGTTTTATTCCTATCACCTAGGGCAAAATGGTGGAATTCTAGAATATTGTGACAATAGTAGGATATAGGGAGAAGGGGGAGGAGGAGGCAGGAAACATGAAAAGGGAGCAATCCATGTGTCTCCCTTGGTTTTAGACAAGTTGAACAGTGAAATGAAGGCAGTATTATCAGCCAGTACAGTTGTGCAAAGGATGCAAGATGCATCTGTCATGCGTCACAGGCTGCAGAAGCTATTATTCTTTGTGAAAGGCAGAATATTTCACTGGGAATATTTGAACCATTCTTGTTTCATTGTAGAAATGGGCTCTTAGGCTTGGTATCCAATCAGCCCCTGGGTACAGGAGGGGCTGGCTCTGCAGAGTGCCTCTGGGTGACAAACCCCATGCTGGGAAGAATTCACTGGCCCCAGCCCTGCAGCACGTATGTTCACTGGGGCAGTCAGGGCAGGGTGAGGGTGCTGATGACAGTGGCACCCACTGGGAGAACTGGTGGTGAACCTGGGGCCAGAGTCAAGCTGAGCAGGAGCTTTCAGAGACCTTCCAGCTGGGAGCTGAGCAATAGCTTCCAAAAACTGAGGATGCAAAGCTCAGTGCCCCCAGCCAGCTGCAATGTGTGCTGCAGCTCAGGACTAAGGAGATTTGGAGGAGAGGATTTTGTACCAGAGCAGATGTATCTGGAAGCCATAGATGTGACAGTCCTGGGCAGATTCTCACTTTGAATGTGCTGGTTGCTGTCTCAGGAAAAGTAGACAACTGCAGTTTGTTTTGTGTGCATGCACACATGTAGGTGGTCCCCAGTTTCCCTCCAGGATTTCCTGCGTGCTAAACATGGCCAAAGACTGTCAGGGTTTTTTCCACAACCAAACAAGTGAATCTAAAAGGTTCTTTGAATCAAGATTTGAATGCATCAGATAACCTGCCCTTATCTAAATGCAGTCTGTTGTGTTCTCCTGGCTCTTGGCAGCAGCTCAGAACCCTGAGGTGCTCTTCTTACCCCGGCAGCCCCTTCTAATAAAGGCTGGTTTTCAGATAAATCCGCCGTGGCCTTGGGGTGTAGGGGGAGATGGCTCTCCAAACTCTGGACTCCTTTGGCTGAGGGTGGTTTTCCCACACCATTTGTGGCAGTCCAGCATTTCAAGAGGGTGTTTCAGGCTGGGATTTGGCTATGGGAAGTAGGAGTCAAGCTGAGCAGGAGCTCTTTAGTCACTGGGCCTAGAAGAGGGGAAGACTAATGGGCTGCAAAAAGCCCTGGTGAGTTCAGTGTGGAGCAAGACCTTTGGGTGTCCCTGACACATGCACTGTTGTCCAACAAAATACAACCCGTCTGTGATCCCGCTGGGGATGGGGGCACTGGAGCATGCCATGGGCAGTTGTGAAAGTCAGAGACCCATCTGCACAGAAGACAGACTTCAAGAAGCACAAGGAATCTCTGGTCCTTTTGGAGATGACCTGCAGACTGTGTCCCTGAGGTGGTGTGGGACAAATCTCCCATTGTGTTGGGGGTGGGGGTGGCATGTTGGATGCTCCAAGGAACATTATAATTGAAATTCTTTATCAAGCGCCCGTGTGTTTGTCTTGGAGAACTTGAAAGAGTTATGAATCTGCTGAGTGTGTATCAGGCTGGGGTGGAGAGCACAAGAACAATCATCATTGCTGTGGCAGGCAATATATTATGGCTGGCTTGCCAGCTTGGAAAGTGAATGCAATTCTTCTTTGTGTTTGCTTTAGCGAGGGATAAGAGACTGTTTTGCTTGCTCAGGTGTTTTGAGTCTTTTAATTCTGCCTTTGTCTTGCTGGGTTTGGGAATTAGCTTCTAAGTGTTTGTGCATTCCTCCTTCTCAAGCTGGAGGTTATTTGTGTGTTTGTTTGGAATGAAGCAGGTCTTCTGTATGGGATATTACCTCATGCTCTCTTGATTGCTTTGCTGCTGCTGCAGTTTTGGAGGGGAAGTAGCACAAAGAAGCTGAAGTAGCATTTCTGTTTGAGAGGAATGAGACCCAAAGTGTGCTGTTTATTTAGGAAGCTGCTGCCAGGCTTGTGAAATCAGCCTTGGTTTGTGTAGTTCTCCTACTGCAAGAGAGTAGGATAAAAAGAAAGCATTCCAGTTCAGGTTAAAGGACTAACAGGCAAGACAGGCACCTGAAAAGGAGACAAATAGGTCCAAATGGAGGCATTCAGAAAACCACAGGGGCAAAATTTTGGCCATTCTCCTTGCATAAGCTGTCACCCTGCTAATGTGGCTCTCTGCTTCTGGAGTACAATTGCTTTGCATCTGGCCAGCTCAGAGCTGGGGCATGGAGCATAAGTCTGTCAGTCCTCATCCATGCAGCCATGCCCTTAGTGTGACATTTTTGCCACATGTGCAGCTGGTAATAATTTTTTGGGGGAGAATTATCGAGTTTGACATTGACATAGTAAGGATTTTCTAGGATATCTCCAGACTTTGTTCCTGCAGGGAAGAGGAACCATGCTGTAATAATTCACCATCTGATTTACCTAGAGATGTCACATAATATTCCCTCTAAATGGCCTGCATGAGTACTGGATGGGTAGAGAACGTTATTTTTTGTTTCTTAATTAACTGGGAATAATTCATCGGCTGACAGCTGTGCTGGTGACATGTGTAGGTACATGCCTCCAAAACAAGCCCTGACAATCCACTGAGCACCCAATTTGGCTTCACTGCATCTGTGCACTTGTAGTCTCTCTGTTACGCAACCTCTGGGCCTCTACCCACAGTCTGTTGACATTCATTTATTCATTTGATTTCATCTTCACAAGCAGCAACCGCTGTCATTTCCATATTACGAAAGGAGGCTGGGAACATGTTGACACAAGGCTTGGGCTCATGTCTATGCTCAGATAGCAGATGGGGAAAGCTCTGTACTCATCAAGGAGAAGAGGGTATTTAAGGACATGTTCCCTTTGTATGGAGGCTCTGTAGGGAGAGATGATCAGAAGTGGGACTTGGTTCCTTGAGACAGACTGGAATAAACATTTTGTCCTATTTTTGCAAAAAAAAAAAAATCCAGTTCATATTGGTGGGAAGAGGCAATAACTTTGCAATGTTCAGTATGAACAACCCCAATGCTCTGAATATCTGAAACAAAAAGGAACCTGAAAAGCCAAGCCAGAAGCAAATATTCTTGCTCTGGATGCTCCAAAGGACCTGGGATCCAGTCTCCCTTGCTGAAAATTAGTAAAAACACTGGAGCATTTGAAAATGGCAATCCCAGCTCTGCAAAACAATGAGGAAGCTCCAAAGTCCTCAGAAAAGGAAAATTTTATAGTGTCTTTTCCCTATAGCTTTGTGCCTAGAAACACCAATTTTTGTGTGAGGAATGGACAGCTTGCAGTAGGCAGACAAAAAAGATTCAGAAGTGATTTTTTTTTCCATGTTTGCCCAGGGCTCTGGGGAGTGGACTGGATAGCTCTTACTTGAATTCTCCCTGTACTCATCTGTCCAGCTAATTCTCTTCCATCAGTCCACATCCCCCACATGTATCTCCCCCATTCCCAGTTTGATCTATCAGCTTGACACAAGAAATATGGTGTGGATACATTTCTCATCTGTATTGAAGGACAAAAACTGCTCTTTAATTCTCCCATTTGGAGAGGAGAGTAAAGGTGGACAAACCCTGCATAAAAAGGTGAGACCAGCAGGTGCCATTTCATTTTCTGTGGTTGTCTGCTGGTTCTGGAGAAAGATGGATCTTGGCTGGGAGACAAAATCACAGAAAGCCTATTGAATAATACTCTACAGGTGACAAAGGCTGCAGTGATAAGGGAAAAGAGGAGCTTTCTGGAGGCAAAATGCAGGTCACCTGGAAACCCTGACTTTAACCTTACAATATCTTCATTTGAACTCCTGTCACAAAACAACCAAGGCTCTGAAATGATCCACTTTATTTTCTCACAGGTAAGAATCCTGCCTCCCTGTAATTTTTATCCAAAGTAGTTATGCTGTAAAAATGTTATGACTGCCTCTGCAGCACTCACCTGCTTCTATCATGGGATAATTGCAGTTACAGGTAATGTGTTTTTAATTTCATACTATTATGGTGTTGCTGGTAGGTAAATATACAGGAGATGGTCTAATGAAGCAATTTGAAATCTCCCACAGCGAGCTGTTGGAAGGACATATCAACCATGAGCAAACAGCACAGTCTTAATCAATATTTGCAGAACTGCTAGAGAGGAGATGAAGAGGGGAGCTAAAATGTGATGGCCTGTCCCTCACTTTGGTGCTTTGACAAAAGCTCAGGGCTTGGGCTCAGCCTGGGGCCAGCACTTCTGTGCTGCTGAAGCAAGACCCAGGAATTGTGGCTTCCAGTCCTCATTCTGCCAGAGATGGTTGTTTCTGAAGCCAAGCAACTCTTGCATCACCACAAGTGAGGCCAAAATTATTCCCTTCCCTCCTGCTCTGGAAAGGCATTGATAAGAAATGTTCTTTGAGCACTTGCGAGTGTTGGGTGCTGCCAAACTCCCTGTTGATATCTCCTGGGCTGACTAGGGACCAAATCAAGTGCTCAGCAAGCTTGAACTTTGATATCATCTTCAATTAATGGAGAAAAATACCTATTGCTTGGTCTGCCTTGCATCATTCGACTTAAAAGCTGGGCTGCTGTGTTCCTGCCTTCTGCCTCCAGGCATGGAGGCTGGTGAGGAGCAGTACCTGGTCTCTCCTCTGTGGAGTAACTAATCAGGGCAGTAAGAGGAGCTGTCTCCACACAAGTAGGCATTGCAGTAAGAAATGGGCTCTTAGTCCTTTACTGCACGTATTTTGTCCATGGCCCTTTCTGCACAAGGATTTTTCCCAGCACTGAAGGCACAAGCTTTTTTTTCTATTATCCCATTTCTGCTTCACTCCCCTCATTTGGAAAGGAGGGGATGCAGAACAATGCTGTATCTCCAGCTCTCTGTCATTCTTTGATTTCCCATATTGTCCAAAAACCTCTGTCATCTCAGTCAATAGCATACTCAGCCCTTCAGCCATGCAGGGAGCATCTCTCATTAATCTTCAGGTACTCAGTTTTTTATGCTGTTTTTGCTTTCCATTTTTATATCTGGCTTACAGCCATATTTTTCACCTTATGGAAATCCTAACCAGTGTGTTCAGGTCTTAGCAGAGATACATGCTGTTTGTCAAGCAGCCTCTCCAGCTGCTTTCTTTCAATTCATCTCTTAGAATTCAGCCCCTGACTTTCATACCAGGTAGGATTGCAGCAGCTGAATCCTGCCAGATTCACATGTTAAAGTTCGTATCCCATGTACATGGAAATAATTCAATAACCCTGAATAGTAGGAAGTACAGATTCTTCTGCATCGAATGGGGTTTTGAATCTGATTAAGCTCCTAAAGATAGTGTTACTGTATTTTGCTAATGAATTTTTGGATAAATGAATTATTTTAGACTAATACTTGTAAAGAAAGAAGTTCCTTTATTTATGTTTATGCTTTGTGGCTCAAGTATAGGATAACCAATTCCATCCATTTAATTAATGCTCACAGGGCAGCAAGTAGGGCTGCCCAGCGATAGAGAATATGACATTTGACTCAGCAAACTGAAAAGTCATGGTAAAAAGTGATTAATGTTATTTAAAAATGCAATTACCATTTGGCCCAAGGCAGGTTTGGGTCTCCTATGATTGCTGAGGAGATGCAGGCTGGACGTAAAAGGCACTTGATACTGCTTGTTCTGGGTTAACTGTAAATGTTTTATGACTGTTCTCACCTTAGCTAAAGTGCAGTGCCAACCTGTTACAGGAGCACGCTTATTGCTCTTTAACAAGTTTCATTGTTGCCCGAATATGCACTGTGGCCCTGCCTTCCACCCCCACCCCTGTCCTCAGAGCTCTTGACATTAAAAGCTATTGATGGATTGTTGCAGTGCGTTATGGCAGTTTCCATGGCTAGCAATATCATATTAGCCACTGCCGTCTCCCCCCTGTCCCCCGCATTTGATTCTTCCCACAGAAGGTTCTGGGTTCCCTGATCCCCCGTTGCCCCATGGTGTTTGTCCCCTCCCATGCTATCCTCCACTGGCCTGTACCCTTTGCCCGCCAAGGTTCAAACCCCGAGTGCCTGTATCATTGGTGGCTTCGTGTTTTCCCCTCCCACCCTATAAGGGGTAAAACTCTCTGGTGACGGCCCCTCGGGGCTCTTCTCGTGACCCCCAAGTAGGAGTCAAGTCTCTGCTGTTCCATGAGGGAGTCCCTCCGTCTCATCTGCTCCTCCTCAGGCGCGCCCTTGTCACTGTTGGGCCAGGCAGACCCTTCCCGGTGCTCCGCCAGCCCTCCCAGGCCCCTGCGAGCCTCCATCCCCCTGCCAGGCGGGCGGGTGCCCGGCGCTGGGGCTCGCTGGGCAGGCAGCGTCGCGGCAATGGATGACCTTGTTTTGACTAGTCACGAATCCACTTGAACGTTATGCATTTGAGAGTTCACTACTGATGTAACTGAGTTCACGTGCTGAGGGAGAGAAGGATGCTGGCAGAAAGGGGAAGGAATTCCAGTGGGAAAAACAGTTGGAAGGGAGAGGTGAGAGGTGGTGAGGAGAGACATCAAGACCCAGCTGGTGGGAAAGAATCAGAGGCAGAGCTGAGAATGGAAAATGTAGTGCAGATGGGGATGGGAGGGAGGCACATATTTGGCTTATTCCTGAAGCTGTACTTAGCAGTGGATTTTCTTCTTGTCTGAGAAATAACTTAGTTAAGAAAGTGAAATCTGTCTTGCAAAAAAAAATATCTGTTGTACATGTTATGGGCTGAAAAAGATGATGAACTTGATCTTATGTTCCAGACCACAGAAACTTAGGGGTTTGACTTTTTTAAAGAAATCATGTCCTCCCTCCCCACCTTTTCCAGTTTGCTCTCTCAGCTCAGGCAGATAGAAGAACAGGATAAGCACAGACACACAGTTCTGACCAACTTGGAAAAGGCAGTTTTAACCTTAAGGGAACTGAAAAATATCATCAGACACACATTGGATTATATAAGGTCAGGTGCTGCGTAAGACCACACTGATCACTGCCATGTGCTGAAGAACCACAAAGGGCTGGTGGGATCAGGCAGAGGGGGCTTAGGAGAAGTAGGCATAAAGTAGTCTCATGTTGCTTTTGCCACCTCTTTCAGCATATGAACTCCCTCTCATCACTATCTGAATGGCTGACATGATATAATAGAGGACAGGAAGGATTGTATTTCTTGGTCTCCACTCCACTGGTCAGGAATTGGCTGCTGTTGATGAGCCATGCTTGCTTTTATGGTAATTAGTAAGCCTTTGCTTGAAGTACTGCCACCAAGTTGGTTGTACAAGCAAAGCTGATCTGAAATCAAAGTCTCTGATAAATCACTTTGTTGCTGACCGTAATGAGTTCTTCATTACAAGATTTCTGCAGTGGTCCATTCAACAAGCTATTTTTTATTTTCTATACCAGTGGTAAGGACTGAAGAAATGGTTTCACACAGAAAAATGAGGAGCAATGGCACTTTTCAAGATTAATTGGTGACTCGATTGGTCTCGCTGTCAAACACCAGATGTTCTGGCTTTTGTAAAAAAAAAAAAATGTGGCTTAATTTAGAGTTACTTTATTAGCTGCTGATGTCACTGCATTCCACCCTATTCAAATAATTTATAAGATTCATGTCTTTCCTTCCCAAGAGACTCATTTTTCCCTTTGAATTAATCATAAAAGGTTGATTTGAGGAGGAGTGGGACAAAAATCTCTAACCCTGCTTTCTTTCTTTCCTCCTTGTAGAGGAGAGTGTATCAGGAGAGGTCTGGATCCACATGGCTCATGGATAGGGGGGCGGTGCTGCCACTGCCAGCCCTGTGGGGCTTCTCAGACCATCGCCCCGTGCAGAAAAAATCCTTCCTAAAACAGACCTGAGGTGAGGGACCATCACAGCCTGTAGTTATGCTGCCAGGACTGCACGGTCCCCACTCAACACAGGGAGGTGAGTCTGCAGCAGCACATCAGGAGTGATGAAAGCAATATTCCCAGCACTGTGCTTTTAACTGCCTAGGGCTTGAAGCACCAGCAAAAATTGTCAGTGTCTTTTCTCCCTCATTATGGGAAGACTGAGCTGAGTAGGCAAAACAGCCATGCAGCTGCCAACTCTGTCCTGTTCTTTCACTGTGCCTTTCCTCCTGGGTTCCCAGCATGGGATCCTGTTCTCTTGATCTGAGCTTCAAGACCTCAGTGTAACATGCAGATGGAGCTATTTGAGGTCTTTAAAAAATGGTGTCTTAGATGACTAATTATTGTGAGCTGACTAATAGCTAATCCTTCTGGGCAGAGCTGTACCTACAATAGCCAGTCATCTTTATATTTTCTAAAAATTAGGAGGAAAAAAATACAAATTTTGCCTAAGATGGAACTTTTTCCAGGTCAAGTCTCTTCTTATTTAACTGTTAATCTTGAAGTAGTACGTAAAGTTTGGGGCTGTGAAAAACTTCTGTGAAGTCAGACCTGGGTTAATTAAAAGGAAACCTTTTCTCTCTGGGGGCTCTGTGT
This sequence comes from Machaerirhynchus nigripectus, assembly GCA_013397975.1. Taxonomy (NCBI): domain Eukaryota; kingdom Metazoa; phylum Chordata; class Aves; order Passeriformes; family Dicruridae; genus Machaerirhynchus; species Machaerirhynchus nigripectus. Next base: position 575,052 of record VZRQ01009389.1, on the reverse strand, counting down.
CGATCTTGGCAGCACAGGGCCATCCCATGGGATCTTCCCAAGGAGACATCTCACACACCTGCTGCCGTGTGTGCAGGGCTTGTGGTCTCTCCTTGGGGGAGGATACAACAACCTCCTCCTGAAATCTCTGCAAAGCCCCAGGAGGCTCTGCTGAAATAGAAGATAAAAAGCACTACTTTAAACATACTGCATGATTTTGTACCAACACCAGCCCTCTACAGTGAAATTTAAAGTTGCTGTTCAAGGTGGGTGCTTGGGGTGACTGGAGCATCAAGGTTGAATTGTCCAGCAGTTGCAGGAGTGGCCACATGTTTTCCACTTCGCAGCAGTGGAGGCTTTTCTCATACCCACCATGTCCCGGCCTGGACTGCTGACCTCACAGTCTCCCCCAGAAGCAGGTATTTCATTGCCTTTTTGGGCCATATTTTTGTGGGTTGTATTTTCCCTTTCTTCCCAGGAAAGTTCCTGTGTTGGTCACATTGGTCAAGATTGGGTTTCTCACTAATATTTTTGTTTTCCCTTTTCTCATGGGGATTTCCTTATGCTGCACAAGGATCTTTGAATTCTCTGTGGGAGCCTTTGGCAGCCTCCCTCAGAGAAAGAAAGATGAGTCCATGTCCATATGCATTATCCAGCATCCTCCTGTGTCAGCAGTCACCTCTGTTTCTGCAGCACTTACAGGAGCACTGTGTAAAGTCTGCAAAGGATGTGTAGCTAGGAGGAGGCAAACCCTCCCGGCTGCTGTAATTCAGCATTGCTCCACTGGCTTGTGACCCCAGGCATGCTAACAAATTGTGTGTGTCAGAGGCAGTAAGTGATGTGAAAACAGAAGATCACTGTGTGTCATTTAAAATCACAAAAGGTTTAAAATATTTGCCAGGTTTCAGTCAGTTTGCACAGGATGACTTTGTACTTTTATGTGTGGTAATGGACGTGTGCTTGAATGTAAAAGCTTCCTAATAGCCACCATTTTAGGAAGCTCATTCCACAAAGGAGTCTCAAAGCCAGACTCATTTTGCCACTCTGGCACTTTTACTGGCATGTGAACTGTGAGCTTTAAACAATGATTTAAAGAAAAGTTTATTGATGTTTCAAGCACACTCTGGTTTCCGGATGTTTTGGGGTTTTTTTTAATAGCAAAACCCAGGCTACACCAGCAGAGATGGATTTAATTCAGTTATTTGTTTTACTTTCTTTCTGGGCTGACTTCATTTTCTCTCATTTAACCCTTTGCCGACTCAAGCAGTTGTAATCAATGTTTGACACATGCATGTCTTTAATTGTAGGCTACCATCTGATTGTAGGAGCAATGCATTTGTTGTAATAACCAGGAGAAGAAAGATGAGTGACATTTTTGGGCAGGGAGGGGAGGTGCGTGCGTGGTAAAAAATCAGGCAACCACCTCAATTCCCTATTGACAGTCACAACGTGCCTTATCTGGCATCTCATCGTGCCTGTGCTGAGCTATCAACAGCTGTGATATCACAGCTGTCAGCTCCTACAACCTTGCAACTTATGATCAACCGGACTTCCACTTTGGTTATTAAAGTAATAATAAGAGATGTGGGAAGCAACAGAATCTGCGGCAATTGAGCTGTTTTCCTGAGATACATCTCCGCTTATTTTCTGGCAAAAGGCATTAAGCACCACACTTTTAATACCTGTAGGCAGGCAGAGCTTTATGGGCTGCAGCTCACCAAAGGTGAAGACGGTGAGCTCCCTCGATTTCAAGGCAGACTAATACTGAGACTGTGGCTCTAGTTTAGCTGTTTAGTGTTTTGCCTCTGGTGGTACCTAGAGTCAGCAAGGACTATGGGGTGGATGTGCTAGAGCTTTCCTGTAAACTGACTACACTAAGGACATCAAAGGGACTTTGAATTATTAAAGTGGCCTAACACTGGGTGTCTAGAACGTGCACTAAATAAGACAACTTTTGAAAAGGATAAATTTAGATCTGATGAATAAATAAAAGAGTTCAGAAACCAATTTCTCCTCAACCTCATATAGCCTCAGCAGGACAGACTGTGCCCTCATGTTAGACTTTGGCTACCACCTTCCTGTGGACTCCAGACAGCTCCTCACAGATCTTTCTGGGTTCCTGATGCACCATCCTTCCCACCATTACCCATGGAAGGGGCTAGCATCAGCTCTCCACTACTTCCAGAGCTGCCCCAATCCTGCCTACCACATCCAGCCCCTCCACCCAGGCTCTGTTCATGCTAGTGCCTGGCAGGCGGCACATGCTTTCTCCACACCCATCACCAGGGGTATGACAGCTGTCACAAGTGTTTTTAAGAGGGCATGGATCCCATCATAAGTGCTGGGATTACTCCTGAATGTCTTAAATTTGGCAATTCCTATTTAACTAGTCAGCCATCTGTATTTCCCTGTGTGTGTTGAACTTGCTCCTGGCAGTAATTGTTGCCAAGAACACCTCTGCCTTCTACCTTTATGCTCTGTATGTACCACCAGAGCACAATAGCAACCAAAAAGCCAACCAGTTCTTTTTCAGCCATTCTTTGGTGTCAGCTCCAAAAAAACCCCTTGCTGTTTAGCCAGGAACTAGGAAACATGGTGGAGGTTCTGTGTCATGGCTGCGTGTTTGGGAGTCCCCAAACACGGGGAGTTCTTTGCCTGGCCCCAGCAGGCTTGTAAGGTCTGTAGCTATCCCTTTTCTTTTGTTTCCTGTCTGGAAAATTAAATTACTGCTCTGCCTTTTCTAGAAAGATTCAGGGTGAGCTGAGCTAGAACCTCTGCTAGACCAGCTGGGCCTACTAGAAATGATCAAGAAAAACTGAAATTTGGCATTTTGTGGTCAAACTCCTGTATGGATGGCTGCCAGTCTATCCATCGATGTGCACTAATGAATACATAAGTCTGTGTTTCTATCTATCTTGTCCTGTAGCCAACTACTACACACATATATGAAATTACATTTAAGTCCTGATTCACAGAACTATTTAGTGCCTCATAAAACCCTCTGCAATTCTGGTCATTTCATCTTTTCTTCCTGGTATTTTTGGAGTAAATCTGAGAAATAAACAGTGAAGTCTTTCATTTGCTGGCTGCTGTAATCAACCAGCTATAAGACAAGGTGGCAAAGTTATTTATGTTTTGTTCAGCGAGAGTAATTCTCTTCTCTCCTTCCACGTGGCAGAAGAAATGCTTTGGTAATGTAGAAGCTTAGATTTTCCTTTGAAACTGCCTCTACTTGGCTTACAAGACAAATGAATGTGGTTCACTTGCATGAAAAAAATGTTTTATAACCTTTCTATACAATGAAAATGATGTGTGACATGTAAATAATATGGAGTAAAACTTGCATCCGTTAACATTTGTGAAAGGAATAACAGAGCAAAATGATGCTGCAAGCGATTTCTCACCTGACCTGGGGCTTTGCAATTCATCAGCTTAGTGGTCCTCTCCTGCTTTCCAGTTCCAGCTTATTCCAGGCCAGCATGCCTCAGTGCACAGCTGTGGACTGTGGATTCTGAGGTTAACACTAAATGGGGAGTTTCCATTGGAGCTAAACTTATTTAAGCACCAAGGTCAGAATTCTTCAATATCTGAGATGCCACTTGAGGGACCTTGGTGTGCTGGTGCTCACATACTCAGGCAGGCTAGTAGGTCCTCTTGGAAATCAAGGAACTCATATCCACTCTTCAGGAAATTTTTCTTAATCTTTCTCAGCTAGAATTTACTGCCAATTTGATTCCTTGCATGTTGGGTATTTTGGACCTCATATATGTATTTCTACACTTTTTTTCCTAAAAACTGCTTTCCCATTAAGAATGAACATTTCCCACAAATACTTTGTTTTTTGTCCATTTTCTCTTACCTTGAGAAATGCTCATCTTTGTGTGCTTGTTTACTCCTAAGATGAAAAAGTACCTTTTCTTCCTAGTCACCATGTATGAATCTACAATAAAAATGAGGCGTATAAGCCATCAGAGACATAGCTACAGGCAAGAAGCAAAGTGGGCTTAGTGACCTTGATGTGCACGCCAGAGTTGTTATGGCAACAGGCAAGTGAAATCGCTGTTGCTAAGGCTCAGAGAAACAAAGCAATCTCAGTCACTTAATGGTCATTATTCTCCAGTAACTTAATTTTGAGTTTGCTGCAAGCTAAACTGCAAAGTAAATCAGGAAACCACCCTAAATACTTAGGAGAAATATGAATGGGAGGGGTTTTCTTTGCATTCTTCTTCCCCTGAGCCCCTCGAGTGACATGGTCAGGAGCAGCCACAGAGGTTTTGGAACACTGGGTGAACCAGGGAGATAATTCCCAGTGGCTTTTAGGAGCCATGCTGTGACACACAGTGCAGGAGCAGGATGCAGGAGCAGTGGATGGTGCACGCTGACGCCCTGGAAGAGCAGGAAGCATAATTTTATTTTTTTCACCAAAAAATAGTGATTTTCAGCTTATATTTACAGACAACAAATTATAGTACTATCCCAAACAATACTAGAAAGTTTAGCTATTTTCTTCCTTTCATCCAATTGACTTATTTGCTTGATGGAAAAGTAGGGAAGTGCCACATTTTATTCTTGCTTGACCAGATCTAATTTGGCTGTTCCTCTTAGGTGTGTGAGGACTGGACTAAAGTGTAGTTAAACTGAGTGAAAAATAATTTTACTTGTGATTTTAACAGCTAAAAATAAATACCCCCTTTAAGCAAGTTAAATGCTGGAAACCAATCTTTTGGCATGAATTTGTAAACCTTTAAGAGGTTTAGGGGTTTTAGCAGAATAGAATATTGTCAGACTTCAAGAAAAGAGCAAGTGTACAAATACCAATGCCAGTTTTCATTGAAGATGGCAAAATAAAAGAGCCATGAAAAATCTTAATCCAAATAACATTCATGGAAATTGAATGCACACAGTGGGAAACTGTAGTCAAATTGCATTTTGCTGTGAAAATGAATATCACCATACATTTGGAAAATCACTGTTCCTGAATTCTTTCACAGATCAAAGCAAAAATAAGAGCCTTTCCCTAAAATAAATCCACAGTCCCCCATATTACACACACACCCCACCAAATCCCTCTGAAATGTCACTGAGGGCTCTGCTGTCCTGTTCCCTGCTTGTGAATTAGTGAAGATTTTTCCAAAGGCTAATTGCTAACCCCTTTTGATTCCCAGTTAATTTCCAACAAGGCCAGATGTGAATTTGCAGTTCAGGCCTTGATATTGTCCCAGAAAAAGCAGTGGCATTAGCAGCTGAAAGCAGTCATTACGTGTTTGTTCCCGCTGCAGACTGATTGCTCATCAAGGGAGCAGAGCCTTGCACAGGCTGAGCTGGATGCAGAGCTATACATATGTATTCCCTCTCGAAAATGGACAAAATCAGGCCATTCATGCATCCTGCCAGGATGCCTCTTGGTTGCAGATGCCCTGGGTGATTGCAGGGAAGATTTGCTTCTGCATCTGTATAAGCTGGAATTTTTCTGGATGGTCTCTGTTGAAATGAGTAGTATTTTACTGAAATACAGATAGAATTGGAATCCATCCTGAGGATGGAAGCCAGTCCAATGGAGGACATTAGACTGGTGCCCCTGAATTCATGGGGATTTGAAAATGTGCCTGGCCCATCTCAGTGATGCCAGGCTGCAGGATGGAGGTGAGTGCTGGGGGTGCTGTCCTCCGGCACCGCTGCTGCCTCAGCACTGATCAGGGGGCTTTGGCTGCACAGCTGCATTTAGTTAAGCTTGCTCTGCCATGGAAGAGATGATGTTGCAGCGTTGCTTTCCTGGGGTAGTTCTGTCACAGCTGCATGCACACGCATGCACATTTGGCATGAATCCACTTCTGTCTCAGCCCCAAGAGAGCTGGCCAGCGTGGAGGAAGGTGCTGCTTTCCTCTCGCCTGCCAAGGAGATGCTCTGGGGATAATCCACCTGCTGGCCCTGTGACCCATGTGCCAGGATCTCCCCCAGCATCCCCCCCTTGCTGGAAAATCCCATGGCCACATTGCTCAAATTCAGGAAGGGCACATATGGAGTTGAGCATACAAGCACACTCTGGTTTCCACTAGAAGAAGCTGCTTCAAGCACTTCAAGAAGCTGCTGTCATATAGAAAAATAAGGGCACCAGTGTTACCATTTTCTTTCAGAAGTTTGCATCTTACTTGATGCCAAAGTTTGCAGAGCAGACCTTTCTTTGCTGTGCTAAGGGCTTTGCTGGAATCTGATGTAGGGACTTCAGTGCCACTCTTGACTACCCCATATCACTGATTTTAGTAATCCATTTAGTTGCAAAGGCTCCTCTTGTATCCAGTACTCTTTCATGTGCTTCTTAAAAACTCAGACCAACAGAATGCTGGCGGGGCCTCCAGCAACTAAGTGTAATTAAAGTATTCATAAAAATTTTTTTGATCATTAACTTAAATTGTTATTGAGAATGTTGTTGCTAAACAGCCAAGCTGATAACAAAGAAAAGCTTTGTGTGAATATCCAGAATGGCAAAAGCAATGGTGGAAATTGCCATTGTCCTTGATATGAACTGCAGTGTATTCCCACTCACATGGGAGTTTTCAGTTGTATCAGCAGAAGGGGAAGAGCTGCAAGAGATCTGCCCCATCAGTATGTCACCAAGGCACCACACTTGTGGTGCCTTGGTGTGACATGTGCACCTTTCCACTGACTGTAGAATTTTGTGTGAAAATAGGAGGGTTTGAAATGGCCTATGAAGGTGTCAGTTCAGAAAGAAGACCTTTTTTTTTCTTTTTGAGGGAATGGAAATGTATTTCAGCTGAACCCTCAGCTTGCTGAATTTTCTATTTTATTCTTTTCACCTTTGAAAAACCCTTTCCTTCTTACTTCCCTAATCATCTTTCAGCAAGATATCCCCAGCCAATGCATCTGTCTGTAGCAGGAACTTTATTTTACTGCTCAATGGCATCAGAACTGCAGCATTTGAAGTTTTATGGCATTCTCTGATTTAGTGGGGTTTTTAATAATATATTGTGCTTGAGACCTATCTCTGTGATTGAAATGTCACTTGGAGTCAATGTGGCCTCTTCTTGGGTGAGCAGGAGCAAGAAAGGTCAAACTTGAAAAAAAGAAGGATGGAAAGAAACAAAAAACTGGTGATGACCAACTGCTTGGGAAAAGTTGGAAGTGTCTATGAGCAGTTGCTGGAAAAATCCACACCCTTCCATCACCTTTCCTGATGCATTGCCATCTGTTGCGGCTCAAAGCCAGTAGTAATTTTTACCCTACTCTTCCTGACGTTGTGATGTATAGAGGGTACAATTATTTTCTTGGCATGCTACTGCTGATGAGATGGCTACCGCTTGCAAAACCTTGCAAAGCCTTCTTCTAACCATAAAAGGAAAAAAGTCAAAAGGTAGCAGAAAGGACTTATCTTTTCACTGTCAGACAGTGTGGGTATAACCACATCACATATCCCAGCTGTGAGGGAAAGCCAGTGGAAGCCAATCTACAGCCTTCTTGATCCATTTGGCTCTTGCAATGTGTTCGGGCTCATTCCTTGAAAAATACAGTTTGATTGCAGTAATGCAGTTTCCTTTTTCAATATATATTTGGGCAGCAGCTAATAAAGCTGCTGTGCCTACAGCTGACGCAACAAACTGGCTGGAGAAAGAGTTGGTGTTGTTAGTTGTGCACTGTCTGTTCCTGCGCATTTAATCAACACCCTTGTTCAATACCTCTCTGCCTTGGTTCTTGGCATTGTTATTGCTGTGTCAGATGCTAAAAAGGGCAGCAGAGGCAAATAGAGATTTAATTTTAAAACTGGATTTAGTCTTGAAGCAGTGGAAGAATCCATATTAATCAAGCTGGTTGTGTCTTCTCATCATTGGTAGCTGCCAACAGTTTTTTCTGCAATCTTAATTACTAGTGTCCTGTAAAAGGCTGTTGTGGAAAGCTTGGGGGTAGTTGGACTTGGGAGTAGTTTGACTGTCTTTTCTGTGCCATTTGCAAGAAATTCGCCAAGTTCTTTTATTTGTTTGCCAGGGTTTTAGATTGTAGGTGTGAAACACAAAAAAGGCATGAAATAGTTTTCTTATTTATTTGGTGCCTTTGACTAGGGAAAAATGATCCTTTTGTTCCCAAAAGCAGCATTTTGGGAGCAAATGTTCCGTTTATTGACATAGTACCAAGCATGTTCTAGCCCCTGGCTTCACCTCTGCCTGAAAGCAACTCCGACTGGGGAGGGAGATGCAGTCTATCCCTCTGCATTATTAAGTTTAAGGCTTGAAATAGTCACAAAGGATGTCAGTTCATACCATCATAGCTCCCGGAGGGGAACTCGTCTCTCCATGTTTGTAAATAAGTGCAGATTTTACAAGAGAGATTAATGAAATGGATGTTTTCTTCTATTTGCAAATAAAATAATAAAAAGAATTTGGGACGAATTTCTTTACTTTGAGGGTGGTGAGGCACTGGAAAAGAGAAACTGTGGCTGCCCCATCCCTGGAAGTATTCAAGGACAGGGTGGACAGGCCCCTGAGCAATGTGGTCTAGTGGAAGGAGTCCCTGCCCATAGCAGGGGGGTGAAATGAGATGATCTTTAAGGTCTCTTCCAACTCAAACCATTCTATTACTCAGTAATAGAGATTAGAGAATACAGAGGTCCTGGGTTTCTGTAGGTCCTGTAGGACCAGGAAAATCTGCACTATAAGCAAGGTCCTGTGGAGTGCTTTTGATGGGAAGGTTTAAACCAAGAAGGAAGAGAAAATTGCCTCCTGTGCCCTCAGGTAGGGTGAGAATAAGACAGCAAACCCTATCCCTCCTCACAAAACATATGGGCAGGATGTCCCTGAAAATGTCGTGTGGAAGGAAGGGACAATTTGTTTTTCTCCACTGAAGGTGTGGTGCATTGGCCATGAGACCTTGGTTGACCCTTACAGCACACAAAGGCTGTGGTGGCTTCCAGAGTCTCACACCACTTGAACACTGCAATTAGGATGTTAACCTAAACATCCTAAAAATCGCTGATCTGCTTCTGTACCCTTCTCTTGGTGCTTGTTAGCCTCACAACCTGGCTGCCTTGGAGAACTGTCCAGACAAAAATGTTTGCAGCATGGGCAATCATGCTGGCAGTCAGTAATCAATCAGCTCCTTTGTGAAAACAGAGCCAGCCACTGATTGCTTGCAGCTCTGCCAACGATTGCAACACCAGTGGGCCCCAGGGCTTTCAATGGACTAAAATTCATAGTTGCTATTTGGATCTCGTCACCTTTCATCCAACTCAGAAAGTTAAAAATAAATGAGTTTTTTGGTTCCAGGACGCTTATAAAATCAACCTGTTTTAGTGCAATCCATGAGCTCTCTCTGGTGAATAACTTGCTGAGTGGGAAGGAGAGCTTCTGATGCTGTTTTCATGTTCCTCTGCAACTGTTCTGCTGCTGTCTTCTGCACCTGTGCCAAATCTGGCCAGGAGTAAGTGCTACAAAGGGGGAGAGAGTGGATTTATGCCTGTGTAATTGGTATCAGGTTTGACCGGGAAAGGAGGTGCTAATGACACTATGAAACCAGTCTGTGCTCTTGCGCAGTTTGTGCCAGGTTTATGCATAGCATGGTTATACTGGAAGTACTTTGGAAAGTTCAAGGGAAATGATCAGGGGCAAGGAACACCTCTGGAAGTTTTTGCTGAAGGTCTGAAAATGCAGTCTTCCCAATTTCCTTCTTGCATGGCCTTCCTGTGGAATGGTGATGTACTGAGCCGCAAGAGAAGGGAATATGCTCAGTTCCTCTCAGTGAGAAGAATGAAGCTTTCAAGGAGACAAAATACATTAATTTTTTTCCATTTGTCAATTTGATGGCAGTTTTTCAAACACTTCTAATGTAGCTCTGCCTGCTCTGTGTGAAAGTAGCAATATGGAGATAAAGCAGCTTTACAGGACTGCATGTACCTTCTTGAACAATAAGATTATTTACTTTTTAAATAGCTTCCAGTACCTAAAATGACACAGCTGGATTGGAGACAAACATGAAGTAGATCTCTCCACTTCTATTAAGTTTCATTCTCAATCAAGTGTCTGCTCAAAGCAGATATAACTTCACTGCACAGTAGTCTGTAAAGTGTATCTAACCTCTTCTCTAAATGTAAAATATTTCCCTCTGTAACTCAGGTTATGTCCTGAAGGATGGTTACTCACCCTGGGAAATCCCACCTCCAGAGGGCTCATCCTGGAATACCCCAGTGGGGCTGGAGCACTTCAGCTTTGAGACCAGCAAGATACCTCTGTGTATCACCAGGGCCCTAAAGACTCCCTCTCCCTACCACTCTTTCTCTCCCATCTCCACAAATTCCTTGTTCCTTTTCCCCCTATGCCTGTTTTGACTTGTAGCCTCTTGGTAGCTAGCTAGCACCATTTTTCCAAATGACCCTTAAATTCACTTTTGCAGTGTGAATGCATTGCCTGCTGCTTATAGCTAAGCTGATGTATCTTTTGCTAAGTTAAATCAAAATACTCCTCAGTGTTGCTTCAATTAGCAAGGCATTTTAGCACTGGCATACCCAATGACTAAGCACAGCCAGAGTTTAACTAATTCAATTGAAGTGTCTTAAAGCAAAAGAATTATCCAGGGTAAATCCAAACCCTCTGTCACTTTGACCAATAGTTTATTGGTTTTGAATGTAAAATTAACTTATCAAAGAACTTGCCAGAATCCAGACCTTTTAATCTTTAGATCCTTTAATATTTTTGAAACATTTCATTAGCGAAACAAATGTGCAAAGAGTATCACAACTCCTCTATCAAACAGGACTTCAATTCTACAAGCTCAGGGAGCAGTTCTGCCCTTCTTATCAAGGCTGGATAACGACTAATTCCTCTAAGATTACAATGCTACATAGCCTGACAAAAGGAGCAAAAACCAGATCCAGAAGCAAAGTGAAAATAATAGCCTCTTCCGCACCTTGAAGTAAGCCAGAGATGTAGGAAACTGTTGTTGTTATGCTTTATGCCTCTGGACTTTTCAGTGCAAAAGATTTCACTGCATTAATGCTGGGGTTTAAATGTAAGTCATCCTCAGAACAGACTGTAAATATACACAGGAATGATGTAAAAGGATGCATTGGAGAAAAATACAATTAAGCACCAAATATGTGAAAATGCAGTTGAGGTAATAAGCAAAATGCTGGAGTGAGGACATAGGGCTGGGGGTACAGGGACAACTGGTGTCCTCCTCTGGCACTGCCTAAGGAATTTTTCAGCTTTGTGCTGTGTTAGACGAGGTTGGTACCTCAGATTCTCGGACTCCAAGGTGGTGGGTGTGCATCTCTGGGACATGTCTGGCTTTGCCTTCTTGGTTGGGTTGAAATACTTCTCAAGCTGTGCTGTTTCAGGTAAGATCTCATTGCTGAAGCAGATCTCAGGTATTTCTGCAACTGAGAGGCAATCTGTATTTTCCTGCTGCTTCAGCTCTTCTGGTAGGAGCTACTTCTTCACCCTGTGCAACTTGTGTCTCTTTTATTAAAATAAGCATGTTTATGTTGGGTGTTAACTTGCAAGAGTTTGCTGTCCTGTTGTGTATCTGTGACAAGGCACCGCAGTTTTCCCATGCGATAAACCAGTGAATATCAGCAGTCCATGTGTGTGTGATGGAGGAGACATAGAGACTGATCATGCTTGCTGTCTTTAAAAACTATTAACACCTTGTCTCAGACACTGAGGGAATAGTTACACCACTGTGCGGGAAAGGAGAAACCCCAATGCAGATAATATTGCAGTTACTTTGTTACATTTCACAGCACACTCTCCCCAGGCTTCATACATTCACCTTCTAAAGGGGCTTTGCTCCTTGGCTGCTCCTCCCCATGGCATGGGAGGAGTGTAACACCTTATCAAGAAATTGTCCATATGGCAAGAGTGAGGATGGCTTCTTTTGGGACCAGCACACCTCTGCTGCAGCGCAGGAACAAAAGAGCAGCTATAATTTTGTCTGTGAATCTCCCTGGATTTGGATGAACAAGAGACACCCAGTGTTGCGTGTGAGCTCTTACCACCTGAACCAGCTTGCCCTGTGACAGCACTAAAAAGCAAGGTGGGCAGTGCTCCCAACAGTCAATTTATCCCTTACTGATTGAGGGTGTTGTTGGTGAAGGCCAAAAATCTGACAATTACAGTCCTTCTTTAATTGTAATTCGAGCTGTATTCTCAGAAGGTTAGCCTGGTGGTTTATGGCTGGCTACTTTATCTTTTAATTAAATGCCCATCAAATCTCTTTGATCTGAGGAACAAGAGCACATAAAATGCAGAGTCACTGCTTTGCCCAGGTAACTCTCGGTAATCCAGATTGTCTCATCCTGCAGCGTGGAGGTAATTTGAATTGAGCTGTGGGTTGCTGTTGGGCTCCTGTCAGTGCTGAACTGGTTGATTTGCATTCCAAGAGGGTCTTCCAGAAGATAATGGGATTTGTGAGGAAAGTTGATTTTACCTTGTTATCCGGTGAGGGAATAATGTCATCCTCTGAGTGAGAGGCAATGCAGGATGGTAATTACTCAGATAGCAGGGAACGGGGGAGACACAGCTGCTTAGCCTGACCAGCTCCACATTGTTCCCTGTTACAGAAATGCTATCACAGAATTTCCTTAAGCAATTCCCTGAGGCTATGAAATGAGAGAAAATAAACCTCCGGTCCTCAGTTGCAAAAATGACGAGCACAATTGCATGAAATCATAAAAAGCTGAGACTTCATGAGATAAAATTCAGATAGCTTTGGTTTTCTTTTGAATGCATTCCATGAAGATTTTGGACTCCTAGATCTGAATTTGAAGCTCCTTTTGGCACCCTAAGAAGCAGGAATTTTATTTTTTCTTGAAGTGAAGTGTTTTTTCTTGTGTTCACCTGAACTGAAAAGCTCAAGAACCCCAAATAACTCATGGTTCATAACGATGTTTGCGAGAACCTGTCACCGCACAGTATCCCATGTCTGTTTCATGGCACCCTCGCTGCTTTGGGCGCCATGTGTCACTGCAGCAGCCCCTGCTTTGGAGGCCCTTGGCCCCACCATGTTAATGCACCTTATGAGGTCTTTGCTTTGAGCTTCTCTCCCCTCACATGCATGTGCCTGCTCTGTGCATCTCAGTGGGATGTTCCTGGGAAGCCCACATACCCTGGAGGAGTCCCTGGGGACCAGGCAAAGAGGCGGAAAGGAAGAGTGGTGTAACAAGAGGATGTGGAGTAGGAAGAAAGCAGTAAGAGAGGACAAACCACTGCTCAGCAGGGTCCTAAGCAGCAGGCACTGGGGCTGTTATGAATGGATATGGGAGCTTAGATAAGTCCCTGCCTTTTGCCCAGGCCTTTGACAGCAGGCAGTAGCTTTATTAGGGTGGCCACTACCCCAAGACCCACTTTTGTTCTCAAGTTCTTTAATAATGGCTGATTAGGTCTATGACAAAATGAATTATTTATTTAATAGACACAAGATTAACAGACGTAAGATTTTAAATGGACTATTTACTACACAGGAATAAAACAAAAAGAAATATTAGTAGATAACGTACAGTGCAAGATTAATGTACCTATATTACAGCTAGTGAAGAAATAGTATGGATTGGGATCCAATGCATCTTACCATCCACTTGCTGATGGGGCTCATATCAAAGTCCTTTTCCTCAATTTCCAGAAAAGTATCTATGAAGATGCATCCAAGCTCCATAGGAGTAGCCACCCTACACACTTCCAGGGAGTGTGTAAGAGGCTTCTACTGCCGTGACAAATTTTGTGACTTTTATAGTGTAAAAACGGGGTCTTTTGGTCACTAATATTTATTTTCTTTTATCACTTCCCACATCTGCTCTCCATACCAAGATGTTGATCCTTGGTTGGGGCTGCAGACTTTTTGGTGCCAGGAGATGACCTCTTGCTGAGCCTTTGACCTGGCCTGCGTTATCTCTTCCATCTGCACCAGCCATCTGTGGTAGAGAGAGGGGGAGGACATCCTGCCTCAGGGGCTGAGAAGCTCCAGCAGCCATGGTTTCTGCTCAGTCTATCCCATCCTTTCTCCTCCTCTTGACCAGATGTTTCCAGCCCTGGCACTACACTGGTAACCCCCACTTCACCTCCTGGACTTTCTTCAGGCACACCCTTGACTGTGCTTCTACCACTTCCCAGGAAATGCCCTCCCTGTCTCCTCACCTTTCATATCTACCCAGCTTGGGAATTGCTTCATAAAAATGTTTATGAGACAGCAGAGCCCAAAACAAGCTTAGGCAGTGGCTATCTATACACATAAATAAGTGAGTTTGTGTGCCAAGCTGTTCTACAGAAATGTATTTATTGTTTTTAAAGGAGCTGTCTTATTTAGTCATCCCTCGGGATAACTTTTCTCCCCATCTGAGCTCTGCATCTTCAAGCTCTCTTCTGGACGAGTCCCTCCAAGAGCCCTTCAATAGGAGCACTGGAGTACCTACCAAACCTCAGTGCATGTCATTTAATGTACATCCCAAGTTGTTTTGTAGTGATGCTTCACCCCTCTTTTGAGTGCTGGCCCGAGGTGTATGAAAGGCTACAGAAGAATTCTGGCTTGATAAATGTCTGATCTATGGATAATGTCTCCCCATCCATACAGCACCATAAAAATGTGCTGGTGATCACTATCACAGTTGACTCCTCCTGCAGCATTATACCCTTTTTTTGGCACTGTTTGTAACATTTCTTTACTGTGAAACCCTATGTGTTGGTTTGAAGAATCAAGTGGAGTATCTCGACCACAAAGTAAATTAACAATTAAGTTTGTTCATTCTGAAACCGCTGGAGTTCCCTGTGGGTCTCCTGCTTTCATTTGTGTGCAGTGGCTGCTGGATCTTCCTAGTCCTCTCAGGAAAACCACAGTTTTCTTGTCCTCAAGAGCTCCCTGGGTATTTCCTCTAGGTCAATAGGGCAGGACAACAGTTATCAGTTACATGAGGAGCAGATTGATGTTATCCACAAAAGCATTTGCAAAGCATACCGCATATCACAGTAAGTATTCCTTATAAGACAGTTAAACCACTTCACTACACCAGTTAATCTTGCTGTTAAATCATTCATACAGGACTCTATCACCAGAGGCTGTCAGAGGTCAAGTCTTTCCTGCTATCTTGAAAGCCAGCGTCTGAGTTCACTAACGTCTTACAAGGAGACAAGATGCTAAAATATCATTTTTTGTATATTTCAGATGTACTTCAAACTTGACTCCCTCCTAATATAACAGTCCTTATTTCTCTATTAACAGGAACTTTATGTCCTTTTCTGCATTAAAGTAAATCACAGTGTAGTTCTCATATGAGATCTTAACTGTCTTCTACCCTACAAAATGTTCTCATATAATTTGTAGAAACTAGCAGACTTTTTCATTAGACATAGAAAAAGCTCATTGGTTTGTTGTTTCTGTTTGTAGATTTCAATTAGATACTGCTGGCAAATATAGACATTTGGATTTAGTCCCCACTTCAAGGAAAAAGGCTACTAATTCTTCTTTCAATGAGAAGTGGGAATAAAAGCAAAGTTCTCCTAAGGTCTTAAAACTTGTATCTGATCTGGAAAAACAACATAATTGATGTTGTTCCTGACCTTTCTCGTCTTTTCATTTCAGAGCAGGGAAAGTGAGCCTTGAAGAGCTTTATGGCAGTAGGGTGCAGATATTCTTTGTGCTGTAGCTATTCATTGTGAACTCTAATATTAAAAACTGGTATTAAATGCTAGAGTGACTATCTATAATCACTTAAGTTTCTCCCCTAAATATAAACTTTTAAGATATTCTCTACCGAGCTCCATGTACAGATTTTGACCTGTCAATTAGCCGCCACAATGCCGCCACACAAAAAATGTCCAGCATAAACAAAATCAATTCTATTGATTTCTAAGGGAAAGTTCACTTGAGGGACATCTCACAAAGCCCTAAAAAGCATGATTTCAGTGCTAAACATTTCTACAGCCAGGGCTCTTTTTTCAACAATGCACTGTATGTTGTTACTCTCATTTGAGCTGAATCCTTTCAAGACTAATGGGTTTAACCACCACCTTTCATATGGCAGCTCTAAGAGACAGTGAACACCTGCTCCTGCCCTGTGACCCTCCCTATCCCTCCTTCCCACACACACACAAAAAACAAAATTAAAAAAAAAAAACCAGATTGGTCTCATTTGGGCTTTTGAAAGCCCCAGGCTTGGATGGATGGTCTTTTCCAAAGTATTGTATGAATGAATTTGCAGAGGAGAGAAAGAGGCACTGAACCTGGAAATGGTGTATGTGAAGGGGAGCTTAGAAAAAGTTTTAGAGTCATGAGGAAGGGGCCATTTTCAGTGGTTTGGTCTCCTTTTTTTTATCTGCAAAAAATGGACTTCATGCAGCAGTCACTGCAGTGGAATCACCAAACCCATCAACTTCCCCTTAAATGGTAGGACTTCCCAGGGTCTAAGTTGTGACTAATTATTCAGGTCAGCAGTACAAGCATTATCAGTGCCTTCTGTGTTGATATCTGTTCATCACACTGCCTGCTCAATCACCAAGGCCTCTGACACTGCGGAAAGATATTAAAAACCAAGGAAGACAGAAAATGTCATCACTTATTTTCCCATGCAGGTGGGGAATAGCAGTGCTGGCTGCCGAGGCACACAAGGGAAGGCTCTGTATCCAAATGCACTTACAAAGAGCATGCATTGGAGCCAACGAGACCTCAGGGAGGGCCCTGGGAGAAAAGACCCATCCCCCACAGAATCCTTTGTGAATCATACCCTTCATGAACTGTTTTGAGTGTTTGGAGCTGGTTAACCACATTTGGCTTTACAGATTATGCCTTATAAAAAGACTTCTTGTTACCATGAGTGTTACACCTATAACTCACTGTACAGCTTTTCTCAAATTCTTCCTTTCATAAATGCCATGTCCACTAGCATGACTGAAGGATGTTTCCAGGGTAGGAAAAACAAGCCCCTTTGAGGACAGCTGCCTTTATCAGTCTTTTGATAACCTATTAAGGCCTTCCATGCCTGACTTTGGGGTACCCAAAGGAAGGTGAGATCCCCTTCCTCATCTCTGGCACAACTGCAAAGCAGTTATTTAGCTGAGTAACCTGTCCCCAGGAACAGGCACATCAATTCTTTACTGCGTGATCAACACAGCTCTATCCAAGGGACAACTTCCCCAGGATGGAGGTAGCTTTGCAGACTTAAATAGTTAAGGGTGGCTGGTTGTTTTAAGAGGTTGGCTTATCATTGTACACAGGAATACTTTGTTTTAGTAAGAAAAACCTCTCAGTTGTAGATACTAATGATTTATAAATGTACTGACCTCAGAGGAAGAGAGTTTTCTGTTTCTTTTTTAAAGCATCTTGATAAAATGTAAAGTAATTGAAAAGGTCGCAAATCCCCAAACTCAGACCCTGCTTGAAAGGCCTGTTTGGAAAGAGATGCTCACATCCTCAGTTTCTCAGGAGCCTGCTCGATTCTCCATGAGCTTCCTTATGAAAAATAACATAACACAGCAGCATTTGTATTTAAAAGATGCATTTTGGAATGAAGCCCAGGAAATCCCCATGCTTCCCTAGTCAAATGCTTGTCCACTTTTTCACAGATCCTGTGCTCTGTGGAAACACCTGCAATTTTGTTGTTGTTTATCTTAACACCTTCTTTTCCTAATTAGGGCTGCACTGTGCAGCTTTCAATCTGTCACATTGTGAGATACAACAGAGATGGTGCCTTCCACTGCACAGGCAGTGGCTGCAGCAGGCTGAGGCAGGTGATGGAATAGCTTTAGAGGCTCTGCTTTGATTAGTAGTGTGGCTTAAACTGCAATTAGCTAACATAGTACCTGCTGCAATTTGACCCATTCTAAGCAGAGCAGCCAGCATGGTGTCAGCTAACCCAGCTCTTCACACACGCCCACATCCCTTAATGAAGATCAGCGCTTTGGTAGACACCTGTCATGAAACTTTCCATCCTTCTTTCCTGCTCTCTCCTACATGCTGTGATGGACAAAATCATTATAAATGAAGCATGAATATAGATATTTCCTTACTGGTCTGGCTTTTCCAAGGCTCGCGGCTCTTGAGTTGAACTCAGTTATGTGAGGAGAAATGGGAAGGATGGGTCAAGCTTTGAACAGGACTCCACATCCAGTGAGGATGGGATTACTTCTCCTCCCCAGTTATTTCTAGTTCTGGAGTATGTTCTGTCAGATATGGCACTGACTAAAAATGTGGGGATCCCTATTAGCCTAGGATGCAATATTCCTCTGGTATTGCCTTAGCAGTCTGGGTAGCAAGTATGCAGCACTACAAACTGTCATGAGTGTTTGTCCACCTTGTCCTTCATGACAGAAAATTACTCTTTAGAAGTTCACATTAGGTGAGGGTTTCATCATCAAAACCTCCTGCTTTAAGATGTCAATGATGCCTCTCTCTGATTTTTAGAAAACAATTATGCTACTATGCTGATTTCTCTTCTCCCCCCTGCTATTTTTTGTTTCTGCATTTTATGTAGGTTTCTGGTCCTGAACTCAACAGTCTACGGGTTCACATTTGTAAAGGTAATTAGATATTGAAAAAATTGGTTAAAATTTGTGCCTTTTGAAAACACTGCCACACTTCTGTCTTTTCCTGTAAGCTTTTGATTACTGATATACATTTGGCCCTTAAACTGTGTTTCTGAAACCAGACTGAGTTCAGATGTAGCCCTTCTATTATCTAAAGCCTGTGCCCCACATTTTGAAAATCAATCATTGCTATTCCTGCTTCAGAGCTGTGGAACAGGCTGTCAACTGATATTAATCAATCTTTGTCATTGCCCATTTCCAAAAGTCATTAGCATGCTCTGCCTCACATTATATTTTCCAGCAGAAAAATAACACATTGTCAACCATTCTTTGGTATGAGTTACTACAGTAAGTGACCTTATTGGTTGCACATATGTAATAGAGGTCTGTATTTACTGAGAACCTTGAAGTCTTTGTGTTTATATTTATCATATTTCCACTTTCTCTTTTCTATTTTTATATTACTTCGTTTTCCTTAACAGGCAAAACAGCTGTTCCCAAGAAAACGAAGATAGCTGAGGAGCTGGTATGAATGTTACAAGTAAATGAAGATATGAAATAAGTACATCTGACTATTGGAACACTAGGAAATGATTAATGACCCTTTAACACATTAAAAAAGGTCTGCTGACAAATAGCTATTTTTGTTGTCACATAGTAACACTTCAAATTCCCACAAATGTGTCCACAATGACGTTGGCATGTGTGAAAATCCTTCTTCTTGGCCATCAAGGGTTTCCAGAGGGGTTTCTCTTGCTAGTTATTCCTCACAGTGCTTGGTAAAGGCTGGACACAGGAAGAAGCCTCCTTTCTCTTTTTATTTTCCTCTTCTTCTTTTTCAGAGAACAATTCAATTTAGAAAAAAATCTTTGTACCATATTACTTGTCTGGCTTAGTTGTTGTTTTCTTCTTACATGCCAAGGGAAATAAGTGACGTTCTCTCTGGGCTGATCCATGTTGGATGTTGTGGTCCCCAAAGCGACGTGGTGGATGGACACCACCCTGCAGTGCAGTGAGGGGCTGATCCCCGCGGTAGCTGCAGCCTCATCTCAACTTCCCCTGTTCCCGCAAAGCCAAAGGGAGCCCACACCCACACTCTCTTTCAACGTATTTGATAAGGACACCCTTCCCAGGCGCCCGAACACAAAACAAATCCAGTTCTGACAGCAGGTCCGAGCCCTGAGAAAGTGAAGCTGAAGGATATTTGCAAGGACTGGTGGCTGGTGGTTCATGTGGGTTTCTTCCCCATCAAATGAACATGGTAACTATAATAATGTGGAACGTTAGACTACTACACCAAGGGTCCATTTTAGGCCCCAGGAACCTGGCTGCCAACAATGGCTCTTTTCCACAGGAAGGAAAGCTGTCCACCACCCTTACCAGTTAACCTAACCACGACCATAACCATGACCCTAAACACTACCCCTACCACTGCACCTGCCACTAACCATAACCCTAACTCTACCACAATGGGTGGTAAAGATTCAGAAAGATGTAGGAGCAGCAATGTTGGACCCCTGCTAGGATCACCTTGGCATGCTTTTTCCAGCCCCAATATCCCTGGAGCTGGAGGTTCTTTAACACTCTCAAACCCTAACCCTAACCCTAACCCTAACCCTAACCCTAACCCTAACCCTAACCTTTACCCCAGCCCATTTCCAGCCCATTGCCTAGCTGCAAATGATGGCTCTTTTCCACAGGAAGAAACCTTTCCACCCTAGTGTCTTGGGAGCAGTGGACAGGTAGAATCCAGCAGTCCAAGGCCAGCCCGAGTCCTAGTTCCTGGCAGCTTTTGTCTGGGAGATATCCTCCAACATTCGCAATTTTGGGAGGAGGGACCACTTCTGTGGCCACAGGTGGCCTCAGGGCTCAGCAAGTCCCATCCCCTGCTGCCATAGGCAAGCACACCATAAACCCCTTTTTAAATGGAACAGTCTTCAATATAAAGCAACTTCCTTGCATAGCAGAAAGAAGTTCCAGCCCAAGATGCTTATAAACATATTTCTCATTTCCAGAGTAAATCCACTCTGGGCAATAATAACAATTTTTGCTTTTTGTCCTGCCTTCTCAATGTTTTCTCACAGTACCCACTGCTGGCCGAGAGTGCCTTTGGGAAAGATGCAAGCACCTGGTATAGGCAGTAAAGCACAGGTTAGTTTTGGGGAGGAATTTTTTTTAAACATCCTTGAATAAAAAAATCCTACCATACTTAATAAGTGAGTGACCTCACTCCCTACCATTTCTAGAGTGCCTTAAGGTGTAGCCTCAGGAAAAATACATTACAGACTCCAGTCCTGACCAGATGAATGTTACTCTTGTGAACAAATTCTTTAGAGTTCTCACAAGCTGAAGTCAGCAGCAGGTAATGGGAAGCATTGCAGGGCATTGCTGTTGAAAAACACTTTCCATCAGCTGAGGATCCACAAACCCCCACAGTGCAGCTTGTGACATCAAATCATCCTCCACTGGAAAAGAAAATACAATATTAGTCAGGGCTTCAACAGCCCTTCAGTATGTCCTCATCTTTACTGGGACTAAATCTCAGGAAGGCAGGTCACTCTGCTTTGTTCTCATCCAATGCTGTTTTTTGCTTTAACAGGTTTATAAGAAGAATCAATCTTGCTGGTATAATAAGGGTTCTGGTAAGTCTGGAAGAAATTCCTGCTTCTGTCTGTCAGAAAAAGAAGAATGCAGAAGTTTTAAATCAGTTCACACTAGGACACCCTAAACTCTGCCCAGTAAAAGCTTCACAAAACAGTTTGTCGATCTTTTCCTGGGAAGTTTCATTATTAATACTTAGTAGGAGATGCCAACTCTGGTATGTCAAGTTTCCTGGTCAAAAGACTTGTGCCATCTTTTCTTCTCTAGGTTTTATTTAGAAAAATGCATGCAGAAGTTTCTGACATACCAGATCCTGCCTGAGTCTGTGACAATCATAGATAATTGCCAGCAAACCACTTAGTGCATTTTAATAATGCCTTAAGAGCTTCCCAAATCCTCAGCCAAGTCTCTCCCTAACATAAACATTTTCAATATTTAATTTGGGAGATGCCAGGGAAGACTGCCCTCCACTTCCTGCCAGCCAAAAAACTGTGAGCAGGTCTCACAAACTGGAGGCAAACAGCAGAAGTGACCTGCCTCAATGGTGTGATCATCCACTGTCAGTTCTGCTATCACAGCAAGAGGGGAGCAAAGAGCTGGATTTTAAATCCAATTTAGAAGGTGCTTTTATCCCCTATAGCCTTGTACTGCAGCAAAAGAGCTTCATCCTGTTTCAGCCAGCATAAACTTCAGTGATTACATATTTCATAGACCATCAGTTGAAGTGCTCTTACAGTCTTTTGCTCTTGTGAATGAATGTTTATCCTCCTTCTACAAAGGACCCAGGGATAAAGGCCTCAGCTTAAGAAATCATTTGTGAAGTTCCACATGGGCAGCCTTGCCCTGCATGGCAGGTGAGCACATTAGAGCTTATGTCGTGACAACCCAGAGTCATCCCCACGCCTGAGTGTGCAGCTGGAGAGGGACAGACTGTTCTAAAATCAATTAGGAAATGATGCGGGATGTCCATGTCTGTATCTTGGCACCTATTTTCTTTTCTTTTCTTTCTGGTTTTTTCCCTTCTGCTTATGTAAGTAATCCATTAAATAGCAATACCCAGGAATGAATCAGTGTTGTGTCATAAAAGCTCCTTCCTTGTAACATTATCAGGTTTTCTTTCTCCTTTGTGAGCATCATTCCTTCCTCCTCCAGTGAGTTTCTAACGTCTTTCTGCTCCAGTGCTGGCTACTGCACAGCATACACAGATTTCTGAAAACAAGTTTTTTAAGTGACCATTTCTGTCAGGTATTAAGTGCTGTCCAAAGCAGGTCTAATAAATACTGAAATAAATTCATACCTGATCTATGTCCCTTTCGCAGAAGACACAGGTGCTAATTTGCAGCCACTTGAAAGGAGCTGTAAAAGCACAGGGAGAGATCCTGCAGTGCAGACAGAGAGATGGTGCACAATCCTGTGCCTTTGCATTCCTGCAGCCTCTCTCTATGGGTTATCCCATCAATTCCAGCTCTGTTCTCAGAGACCAGGAAGAAGGACAGTGGGTGGTGTGGGGTACCACCATCCTTCAGGAGGGTGAAGCAGTGGATGACTTCAGGGATGGCATTTCATCTCAAAGGTGTGGCAGTACTACTGAGATCTTTATCCCCAGCAGAAATACTGTGTTACCCTTCAGGCCTCCTGTGAAAATAAACGACTAAATGTGTATCTTGAGAATTCCCTCCCTAAAGCCTGATGGAGACTCTGTGGAGGTAGAGCTCCAGACATGCTATTGCCCATGACTACTCAGCTGGTTGTAGCTCTTTCTAGGTACAACATTAATCATGATGGTTTTTTATGCTTGGGTTATGTGACTCTACACAACTAAATTTTAACAGAGTATTAATTAAATGCTGATTTCTGCCATTAACCAATGCTTTAATTTTTACACAGCCTGTGTGAGGCGAAGTGCTTTCCTAACTGTGCAGTTTTCTATTTTTTCTCTTTCCCATTGTTCAGATTCCTTGAATTGTGGTTATATTGTTATTTCCCCTTTGATTTTATTACTTTTACCCATCATTTTAATCTCCCTGGAGCAAGTGGATGGGTAGCCTAGGCTGTGCAGGACACCCATGCTTTTAGAATGACAAGCGATGGAGACGATCTGGCCTCGTGGGATAAAATTGGCACTGCTTTACAAACAACTGGGTAAAACTGGTTTCATAGATTGCCCCTCCCTCCAGTTAAAAAATGAACCAGTCACCTCCCAGCAAAGGCCCCTGATGTGTTGCAGCACAAGAGGGCAGTGTTAGGTTGGATCGAGTCGCACAAGTGTGCCATTAACATGGGAACAGTTAATGGCTCATTAATTTAGCCAGTTGGTGAAGAGATGTGTGGGGTGAGGGCTTGACCACCCAGGGCTGGGCAGTGGAAGAGGTGGCCAAGCTCATGAACCACCTTTTTTTGCTTGGATCAGCATCGGCTGCCATGCGACACTGCTGGGCGTGGCATTTGGAGGCACCAGCCTTACTCCAGGGTGCCAACAGCTACCCTGGCCCCCAAGGGGCTTTGCTGTCACTTGCAGCATCTGTGTGTCTGTCTCTGCCCACTGGGATTTTCCATCCTACCTTGGCCACAGAGTCCCATTTATGGCACTTGCTGATGTGCTTAGTAGAGCTGCTGCTTGTTACCTTGTTCATCAGGGCAGGAATGCCAATCCTTTACCAAATCCCTTCCCTGGCATGGCTGGTGAGATGTCTCAGCTCCCATGTCTCTGATGGAACTTCTGAAGTCTTTGTGCCATCAAGCAGCATCTGCAGGAACAAACCGACCAGTCCAGCTCAGGGTCTGGCCAACCTTGACAGTAAAAAACAAGCTCATTGTCAGTCAGTGCCTTTTATGGGGCAATGAATGAGAAAAAGTTAAAAAAAATATTATGCATGGAAACAGCTGTGAGGGCACGAAACTAATGATGTCCTCCCAAGGGGAGGAGGGATGGGAAGAGGAACCTCTCCACAAAACAAGCATCACATCACCAGCAGGATACTGGTGCCTTCTCTTTCACAGCCTGGTCCTGTTTTACCCAGACCACTCTGGGCTCTGAGGCTCCTTTGTCAGCCTCTGGTTTTTCATGAATGATCTGAAAGTGTGGGTTATCTCTAAGTTTTTCCACATTTTCAAGGAAGCATGATGTTAAAAGCAAAGGTTTTATGTATAGCTGTGGTGGCTCATCTTGAAATATGTAGTGCTGCACACGCAAAATAAGCATTGAGCATAGGCATACATCATTTATTTGTGCCTGGAGGCTGGTTGCTTTTGTGCTCTCTGGTTTTCTGGTCGTTGTATCATGCTTGGGAATGATCTTGAGCCACGGAGATGAGCATAGTGCTCCAACCCCAAAATGGAGCCCTTTGAACGATTCTTCAGTGCTTCATCCTCTCAGCCAAGGTTGTCAGGCTCAGCTGGTGCAAGTCCTGGGAGATCCCACTGCAGGCTCAAAGCTTCAGGCACCATTTTTTGATGTACACAAAAGACCTTGTTTTAATAAGAATTAATTAGCAGTTTAAATACTTGCAGGGTAGGAAACCCCCCACAGGGTATACTCGTTAAGGTTTCTTTACACATTACCTCCCAGAAGGATGCAGACTTTCCCTTCCTTTCCTGCATCACTCTCTGCTTCAGCAAAAACTCCAGTAACTGTACTACAGCCCCAAAGTACTGCAACTGCAACCATAAATTCCTTCCAGTGCTCATCCGTTCCCCTGTTTTCGACAGGATGGTGATGGGCAATAATTTATCAAAGAGCCTGAGGTTATCGTGTCACATATTCATGCCCAGCGTGCAATGACGAGGTGGTAATGTCAGTGTAACCACACATGCTGTTTGCATTATTTATTGCTCTCATGAATGACAAATTTGTATTTTAAAATGTCTGAGACATTTATCTGCTGTCCTGAAAAGCCAAATTATGAAGGTGGCATAATCTTACCTCTAGAGAAGACATTCCCTTTTATTATTGGCATTTAATAAGAGAATGTGTAATTAAAGGGAAGTAATTAAACTATTTCTAGGAAGTTTGTATCTTGAATAAACAGGCAGCTGTAAGTGTGCTGCCAGGAGTCCTGTCTGCCCAAGCTGTCTTCTGAGGGATGCAGTCTGAATTCCAACAAGGGTGAGGAGTGTGGATAGATTTCTACAGAATAGTACTGCAACACCGCATTTTCTTTAGGAATTGTTTGAATTTTGGAGGCATTTTGCATAGGGGTGACTGCTCTTCCCATGGGATGATCAGATAGTTGGGGCAGAGTCTGAGGTGAGATGAATCCTGGCTGAACACTGGCATGGCTTTACCACAGATACAACAGTCCTGACAGTTTGGGAGAATCCCACAAGTGGGGTGACTAAATGGCACAAGAATCCCACTCAGTTTTCCTTCTCTAGTGGCAGTCGCCAAAGACTCAAGATGGCCACTTAGTAGGAGCAGGTAAACAGTTGAGTGATGTTGAGTTACCCCATCAGCAGAAATCAGTGCTTGCCTTGTGGGCTGGCTCTCTGTGTGCTCCAAGGGGTGAGTGACTCTCCTGTGCCACACTTGCTGCAGTGTGGAATGCTTTGCTGGAAGCTGTTTTGCCACACATAGCAGAAGGTAATCACAAAAAAACCCTATGAGTCCTCTGTCACTGTTTGACATTTCACCCTTTTTGAAAAATGTGACTAGTTCCTATCATTTAAAAAACTTTCCTGGTAGACCATTTCATCTTTCAATAGCAGAATATATTGTGGAGGTTAAGAGTGTATCCAGAAAGACAATAGGCATGAGTAGCAGCAAAAGAAATTGCAACTAGACAAATGGGAAAACATTTTCGCAATGGATGTGAGCAAGCTCAAGGAAGAGAGACACTGGGATTCTGGAGATATTCAGATACTTGGCAGGAGGCCTTGAGCAACCCGATCCCCCTTTGAAACGAGTCCTGCTGGGAGCACAGGTGGGGTCAGTGACTTCCAGTGATGCCTCCCAACACAAACTACTCTGATTCTGGAAGGTGATCAGCTCCTCGACCACCTGAATCACAGAAAGTGCTTGTCTGGCTGCCTGGGCCGCCTCTGGGGAAGCTAAGGATGGAGAGCGCTGGCTGAGGCTCAACCTGCCTCAGACACAGGAGCTTGGTGTGCTTTTGGTGCTGCCAGGCAGAGCAGCCTTTGGTGCAGTTTAACACAGGGATTCAAAGACATGCTATTCCAGAGCTTGTGCTAATCACACAGATGCTGGGAAGCTGTTCTGACAGCTGATAAGCCACTGTTCTTCTGCTCTAGAAGTGCTCTGTGTCTGCTTATCCTTTGCAAAGTGACACCAGTATGAATGTGTCTGATTTTGTAAAATGTGTTTTTTCTGTAGGCACTCAAACTGCTTTGAGCTGCATGATTATGAGAACTGAGCCTCAGCTCCCACTTGGCTGTCATCATCAGCATTCATAACCAGTGCTGAGAGGCACTGGTGGTGAGAATCAAGCCCTGGTGCAGCTCCAGGTGATTGCTGCCTTCTCCCAGAGCCTCGGCACACACCACATGAATACCACCACGCAGTGGCTGCTATCACTCTTCTGGATAACCAGGGCAGGTAAGAAAAGCTGTGCCTATCATTTAAATTAGAAGCTGGCTCATCTGAGATTCACAGTCCTGCCATGAGGTTAATTAATTTTCTTTAAATAAATATGGTAGTGAAATCATCCATTCTTTTCTTTGGAATACTGGCAGAAATTTCAAGAAAAGGAAAATTGATATGAATTTACACTTCACAATTACACTGCTGAGCCTGGAAAACATTTGCCCTAGGGCAGATGCAGGTAAACTGGAGTCACAGATGAAGCAATCATATGGACAGCAAAGGGGGACCAGCTTGAACCTTTCTCATGTAATCAAAGCCAGTCAAAGCCCTGCAAACTGGAGAGGTGGCCATGGCAGGATGAAGGTGCCACAAAGGCAAATGAACACAACCATCCAGAGGTTTTGGTATTTGCTGTGGCTAATCTAAGCTGGGTGTGTGTGGAACAAGGTGTGCAGCAGACCTCCAGTCACTGCATGTGGTGTCAGCTGGCTGGAGATTTGCAGTTGCAAAATGGGTTGAAGTGTAAATGTAAGTCTTGATACTATCTCTGGAGACAGCATCAGAACTATTTGACACCTTATCAATTCATAATGCATCTCTTTCAAAATGCTCTGCTTGCACCAGGAGCTCTGCATGTGAAATTGTGCTGCGCAGGGGGCTCAGGGCAGCTGTCACACACTGCAGATGTCAGATGCTGTGCCTGCTGTCCACGACAGAGTGAGGCTGTCCCCGGTAGGGGTGCATTTTTGGCAGTTTGTTCTGATGTTTCCTAAATGAGGGAATCACTGCAGCTTTCATCCTACAGTGGCTCCTCAGCACTGGCTCTTGTAACCCTCTGCCCCTTCCACCTCTGTCCAAAGGTCCCCGAGCAGGAAGCCAGCCCCTGAGCCGGTGGCTGGTGTTCCACCACAGCTACAGGAACAAGCTGCTGCCTTGCCAAGGAATAAAAAAGGGAGGGAGATTCGTTTTCTGCAGTGAGCTCATATTCTGAGAATGGGCCATGGCAGCTCATTACTAACACACGCAGTGTTAGACTGTCCACAGGCTGGGGGTGCTCCTGGGGACTGCCTGCAATTCCAAACAACAAAGCAGGAGAAGTTTAGGCAGGGGGTGACAATGGCAGTTGCAGTTCTCGTGGTGCAGAGATCAGACACCAGCTGGCCAGGTGTTAACACTGTTTTAAGCAGTCATGGAGCTTTGAAGTGTTTTTCTGAGCTCTGAGTGTACCTTCTTAAAGGCTAAAATACACTTTGAGTGCTGTGCTGTCACTGCAGTGAAGGATGCTGAAGGATGGGCTGCTGTCTCAGAATAGAAGGCAGATATATATTTTTGTTGAGATTTAGTTGCTGAATTGGTGAAGCATCAAGCAATTCCCATAAAGCTTTTCTCTGAGTAATACTCTTGTCCTTCTAGATTTGGGTAACTATCTGACAGTCTGTGTTGGCTGAAGATCAAAGCGTAGAGGGAGACTGAGCGTCTGGCTGCAGTTTCCTTCCACCCACTGGCAAAACAAAGCAAAGGCAAACGTGATATCCCACCCTGTGAGTTGGGTCTGGGAGTGGTTTGGGGGCTCGAGGCAGGAGGGCTGGGGGATGCTAGGCTATGCTGCCCTCCCTGATGGGGCCGTGCTGGGTTCATCCTCCCTGGCCACAGTGCACAGGGAGGGAGAGCACAGTGGGAACTGAACGGTGTGACACTGGGTGGATCCTGCTGGAAATCCTGGTGGATTTCCTGGTGGAAAGGTTGGCAAAATGTCCTGAGAACTCCCTGGAAAAGATCATATAGCCTTTGGAAAACTTTTACAACATGTTGGACTAACATGCATTGAGAGAGTTGAGGTGGAGCTGATTCTTGGGACAAGGGTGAGCTACGGTCCAAAAGTGCTCAGCTGAAGTCCTTCCCAGACTTCTTGCCCCATGATCTCCATGATCTCCTCCCTCTTTCATGATGGGACTGGTTCTAAGTCCACAATGAAGCTGTGATCTTCAAGGCCTCAAATTCTGTTTTGCAGAGGTGTTACCAACCCCTTCCATGTTTTCATCTCCCAGTGACAGCACTGCTTTACTGAGCCTTTGCTCTGAGGTCCTCTGTTCCAGGGAAAGGCACCCCAGGCAGAGGGGAGCTGTGGATTTTGGGAGCTGTGAGTGTATCCCAGGAGCCACATCCCTGTTCACTTCAGAAGGCAGGCAGTGGTGAAGCCAGAAAAATAGGGAAGAGGGACATGTAAAAAGCCATACGTGGTTTATGCCCAAAGACCAGACAGAATCAATGTGTTTCCATGGAGCATATTGCATCTGATCAGTGTTTTCTGATGGAAAACTTCTGAGGAACTTGAAACCTAGGCCTGAATTTATTTGCCAATGTCTAGTGAGTGAAAAGAAAGTAATTAAACGCAACATTTGTCTTGACTGGAAAAAAGATATTAACCCTGGTGTGATTTTTTGTTCTGTGAACTTGGGAATGGTGAGTGCCCAGCAGGTTGTGGCAGAAGTTATTTCTGCCAGGAAAAAAACATTGATCTCCTTCCTTTTGCAAAGTTGTTGGTTATAACTGGGAGAGACAGCCCAAAATTTCACTACAAGGTCTTTCCTGGCTAGGAGTGCCTCTGCTGAGATGCCCTTCAATGTTGATCTCCCTGTGGTGGCCTCAGTCATGAGACCTGGACCATTGGAGTTGTGGGAAAAATGGGCCAGGAAGGACAGGGCAATTCCTTTACCTGTTCCCTTTCCTTCCACTGATTGTCTGGCACCATCCTGCACTGCATCTCACCTTTGTTTTTGCAGTGAATTATAGAATTTGGGGGGACACGCACTTGTTTTATACCTCAAGGTGAGAATAGCAGTTTGAGCTAGCTCTAAGCCTAAATCCAGAATGTACATCTGCCCCGAGACTTTTCCAGATTGCACCAGAAAGCTGCTGCAAAGAGTCCCGTCCCCTCCATGACACAGGGAAAGCTGTGCATCCTTCTGCAAGAGAGGGATGGCAAATGGAAGTCATTAGTGGTGTCATGCCCCAGTTCCACTGCCAGCCTGGCTCTGAGCACTCAGGTGCAGCTCCCTCCAAGGCTGTGCCGAGGCGTTTGCTGTGAATGGTCTACCTGGGTTCTTTGGCAGTGGGATAGACAGAGGCTTAGCCCACCCAAAAGCTCCTGCCTCCTGCTCTTCCATCACACTTCACAGGGCCCCAGTGAGAAGTCAGGTCTAGGGCCATGATGGGAGGCCATAGACCTTGGTCTATCTTGGTCTAGCTTGGGTGCTCGATTTCCACCAAATTCCCAACACCCACATGTGAGCCATGGCCCTGAAACCTCACAAGATGCCTTTGGGACAAGCCCCTTGGCCTGGTGGGAGAAGCTCTTCCCTCCACAGTGTGCCAGTGCTCTTCCCTCAAAGTGTGCCAGTGCTCGATAAATCTAATTTGGCCCAAATATATTTCCAGAGACGGTCTGTTCAGAAAAGCGTGTTTACTTTCCTCCTGGCAGTGACCAAGCCACATGGTGCTCTGGATACACAGAATTGCAAGTGCAGTGTATTAAATTATTGCTGCTCCTTTGACTGACACGCAGAATGGAAGTTATAACTGATCTGCTTTTCCATGAAAAATTTATTGCATTTAAGTTATCTAATTGAGTAAATTTTATTTGTATGCAGGGTCTGCTTGTCCTATTGCCTCTCTGTCATTCTGGGATTGTATTAAGGTCTCTCATTGTGCCCAGAGTCTGTAGCCTTATAGACCCTTGTGTGTATTCCCCTTCCAGCAACATTTCTGTCATCTTTTCAGTCAACCTCCTCTGGGCTGTGCCTACCAAGAAAAAAAACCCCTCCAGCCTCCATCCATCTATCAGCTCTCAGCCCTCAGAGTGCGCCCCTGAAAACCCAGCTTTTTACCTCTTATTCCAGCACACACTATTCAGCTGATTGCTTTCTGCATAGAGCACAGTCTCTTCTCCCAATTACTGCGACTGTTGGAGCTTTAAAGTTGATGATTGTATGTTGTTGGAATACAAATTGATCATTAGAAACATTAATAATGGCCGCTTGACTTTATAATTAGCCATGTATCTGTATTGCATTCAGGAGCTGTTAGTCTTCAATGAACACATTCCAAATAATCCATTTATATTTAAATAAATTGATACACAATAGCTATCTTAATCAATCTAAATATAATTCTTATTTAGGAGCCTCTGCTTTGCCACTTTTACTTTTTTCTTAGGATAGCAGCAGTTGGGTTTGGTGGGATTTGAAGCTCCAGGAGGGCTGAGCTGGAGAACAGGCTATGGTCTGCTCCCTTGCAGCTTCCCAGTCCATCAGGTACAGGAAAATTCAGATCATGATGGTGGAATGGTAGCACTAGTGGGACAGAGGTTTGGGTCTTCTGTCACTTGTGTGAATTATTGGATGTCTCCAGCAGTGTCATGTTTTCACCCCAGCCAGCAGCCAAGCCCCAGGCAGCTGCTCACTGACTCCCCCATCAGCACGATAAGGGAGAGAATTGGAAGGGTAAAAGCCAGGAAACTTGTGGGTTGAGATAAAGACAGTTTAATAGGGAAAGCAAAGCCCAAGCACACAGGCCAAGTAAAACAAGGAATTCATTCACTGTTTCCCCTGGGCAAGCAGGTGTTCCACCATCTCCAGGAGAGCAGGGCCCCATCACATGTAATGGTGACTTGGGAAGACAAACACCATCACTTCAAACATGTCCCCTCCCTTCCTCCTTCTTCCCCCAGCTTTATATACAAGCATGATGTCATATGGCCTGGAATATCCCTTTGGTCAGTTTGGGTCACCTCTTCTGGCTGTGTCTTCTCCCAAGCACCCCCAACTCCCTCACCAGTGTGGCAGTACAAAAAGCAGAAAAGGCCTTGGTTCTGTATAAGTCCTACTCAGCAACAACAAAAATATCTCTGTATTATCAACCCTATGTTGTTCAAAACAGAGCCCTACACCAGCCACTGTGAAGAAAATGAATTCTACCACAGCTGAAACCAGCACAAGCAGTAGGTTTCCTTGGATGTGGGATCATTAAAAATTAACTGCCATTTTTCCATCCACAAAATTAAAAAAAAAAAATTTAATTGTTTATTTAAAACAGCTTGATTCAAATTTGTTGGTAACTTTATATATTTGATAAGCGAAAGACTCTCCCAGCTTATTGTTACACCTGAGCAAATTCCAGGTAATAGGCATCTGAGGGAGGTCACAGCAGTCACCAATGATGTGCAGGTGAGATGATGGCATACAGATGGGAACTTCAAGTTGAGTTTGCACTGCAAAGTGGATCCTGCCGGTCCCAGACAGGTGAGTTTTGTAATTCAATCTTCCACCCATGGTGTGAAGGTTTTAATTTTCTGGATCCTGAATCATCTAATTTACCTGTTTGGTGCAAATATGTGAATATGGCTGAGCAAGGAACCATATATCATGCCTGCTAAAAACCGCTTATCAGATTTTATTGGGAGATGGAATTGCATTTTTATGCCTTTTTGGACAGTCAACATTAACCGTTCCTTGCTCATTGGTGAGGCTATTTAAGACTGTATTGTTTTTGAGATGAGAGGACCATTCGTCAGCTGCTGGACACTCCCTGTGATTTTGCTTAAGCCACGTTAGCACTCAGGGAGTGAGGATCACAGTGATGCATTTTCTTCTTTTGGAGAGTTGTTATCTTTCACTAGCAAAAAAGAGGTGTCTTCTTTTTTATTGAGCACAGTCTGACCCCGAGGAAAATTATCCCTCCCTTGAGGACCAGACTAGGTGTGAATACCTGAGCAGTGAGCAGACTCTTGCACCCCACCAGGGAGTTCCTGTAAGTGATGAAAATACTGTTTTCCACTGTTTTGCAGTATGCTTTTATCCCCATGCAGCTCCTATGGAAACAATCACACAAACCCCACCACGTCTTACTGCAGACTGATCGTATTTCTCTGTGTTGTCTTCTTATTGAGAATACATAAACAAAATAATAACAGCAAAAAAACCCCAGCCTATGATGCCAGTGGAGATCGTTAAACCCTGCACCCCTTGGGGTGGTCAGGGTGTGTTGCACATCGTGCCAGGTGTGCATCACACTGTCCCCAGCCCTGAGCACTCACAGCAAGACAGGTCAGGAGAAGGAAAGAGGAATGGAGCTGTCTACACAGATATGGCTGGTAGGTCACTCCCACCTGAGATCTGGGTTAGCTGGGATGGTAGGAGACCTGGGGGACATTGTTTAACTAATTACAGGTGTTTGGCTGCAGAGGTTTGTGTGGCTGCGGTGTCCTGGCCACCGACTTGTTCAGGGACACCCCACCAGATAGACGGAGCTCTGTCCTTCCCCAAAATAAGGGAGTTGCCTTGCTGGGCAATGCTCCCAGCTCGCAGGAAGTCTGTAGCACGAGCAGTGCTGGAGTCGCCAGAGAGGAGCCAAAAACCTGCCAAACCTCAGCTGGGATGAGGAGAGAGAGCCCACGTGGGGCTCTGCTAATAGGGAGCTGTTAGGGACTGCTGAACAAAAGGACTTGTCCTGCAACAGTACAGAAGGCAGGGAGAGATCTGGCTTATTTGACTGTGTTTCATCCAGGTCTGATGGGGTTTTTTCCATTTTGAAAATTCCTTTATTCTTTTTTGTGTTTCCACAGAATAGCTGCAGCGTTTGAGGGCTCCTGGGGTGTTTTCTTGCACACAGTGCAGAGGGGTCCAGACCTGTGCTGCGATGGGTTCACACCACATGCCAGAAAACTTCCTTTGGTCCCATCCAGTGAACTTTAAACCTCCTAACGCCCAGATCAACACCTAAAATCACTGCAAGATTCCACAGGAGGAGAGCAGGAAGGACAAAGTGCAGAAACAGTTTGGTACAGCTTTACAGGTAGAGAGAAGTCATTAGGTGAGAATGGCCGTGTGGAAAACTCCCAGTAGTTTTGCCAAATTTAACCCTGGCATTAGAGGCACCTAGGAATAATATGTGGTTTATACAAGTTTTCCTCATTAGCTTTTCCCAGACAGCTTCTTTATCTTGTGGGGTTTTGTTCACCGAAGCTTTTTGATGCTGCCTTTCATTTTCCCCAGTAATTCTTCCTTTCCAATGGCCCATTGTTGTCCATCCTTATTACACAGAGTCACTTGGATGACATCCATTTTTGCTTCCTCAAAAGAATTCCACTACTTTTGCTAAAGGCTGCATCACATCCTATTTAAAATCAGAGACTCCAGTGAGCCCCAAACTGGACCTGAAATTGTTACTTCCTTTCAGGTTTCTCAATATGATATTTGCCTCCTAGCAACCACCATTTGCAAGCAGGGGTACAGCAACATTAAACTCTCAGTTGAGTGCCACAACTGGCATCCCAGTGCACCCCGCAGAGCCTTACAAAGCCCTCAGTAGTGCTGCCTCATTCTCCTTGCTGTAGGTGTTGTTTACACACAGTGTTATAAACCAGTCTGAAAAGCAAAGGGAAGTTCTACCCTGCAGAGGCTGTGAAAGGATGATGGGGAGTGCTGCAGGCTCGATTAATACTCCAGGTGTGACAGAAGCACCCAGAGGATGTTTGGGGTCCTGTGCTTTTACTGCCTGGAGTATCCCTGTGCATCGTCTCACCCCAGGTGCACTTCTGCAGTCCTGCTCTTTGACAGCTAATTTGGTGCCTTTTTCTTTCTTTAATTACAGCAATTTATCACACTCCCTCCCATCTCATCCTCCTCTAATATACCCTGATGGTAAATGTCACTTGTTCAGGTAGGACAAGGTGAAGTTTGCCTGCTGGGAACAGTGAGTTTTCCTCAAGGACCTGGAAAATGCCCGGAAAATGCTCTCAGCTGAGTGAAGCCTTTGGGTCTTGGGCTTCCTTATGCTTCTTTTTTTGGATGTCCATTCCATAAATTCAGATTTCTGATTAGCCCAATTGCATCAATTGTGGATCTGTTTGGGGAAACTCGAGATCCTCTTTTACCTTCAACTCTTTAGGAAGAAAGTTGTGTGTTATTCCAGTGAGGCTGGAGAACCAGCCATGTTCATGCAGCTCCATCAGCAGGACATTCCAAGGGCATTTGTGGCTCAGAACAGCTTGACTTCCTCAGCTCTTTCTTAAGAAACACTAACAGACATCTCAAAGGGTTTAGATGAATAACCTCCCTTCAGGTGTATCCTATTTGAAAGTTACCAGTGATTCTTCCATGTTTGTTAGTCACTAATTTTTGCTCTTGGTATTGGTGAGGTGATACAAGGTTATTTAGTTGTGATGTTTTCATGAGAATCTCAGCTTTCATTAAGGGACAGGAAAGGAGTAAATGCGTAGTGCACTAAAAGATTCCAAAAAGAAGGCTGAACACGCAAAGCTGCAGGGCCAAAATTCAGAAGGCAATTTAAGAGTCTGCCACCTTCAAAACTCTCGTTTAGTAATTATTTTTAGATGTCATGATGTTTTTAATGAACTCCTGAATCTTTAGAGCCTGGAGCAAATCAGCTGGGAGGAAG
This sequence comes from Machaerirhynchus nigripectus, assembly GCA_013397975.1. Lineage (NCBI taxonomy): Eukaryota > Metazoa > Chordata > Aves > Passeriformes > Dicruridae > Machaerirhynchus > Machaerirhynchus nigripectus. The sequence goes on along the minus strand of VZRQ01009389.1, from coordinate 539,967 downwards.
TATAGTTTCAAGCTGCAGCACAACTTTGGAATCTTCCCTGGTTTAGCTGAGAGGGATGAGGATGCACAAGGGATCAGAGAATGCCCGTGGAGTTTTGTACAGTGCATATAAACTTATTATCCCATCCATTTTACTTTAATTGTATCTAACTTGCTAACTGGACATTTAGCAAGGACCACCTCAATAATCCAGGAAGATAAAAAGTTTAAGAGCAATGGCATAAATATACTGTGCATTTTACTGGTTCAACAGTCATAATATCTGGATCATATAAAAATAGCTATTTAACAACAACTGTTTCTCCCACGGGAATTAAGAACTATGAAAGTTGAAAGATTAAGAGCATCATATAATTGGTTTCTGCAAAGTCTAATGAGACTCTTATTTTCTCAGTAAAGAGAATATTCTCTTTCTTGAGAATAGAAAAAATAACTGATGATAAATATTTATAAGTGACTCTTAGCTTTCTCCTGTCATGGAGTTTTCATCAACAAACTACATTCAAAAAAAAAAAAAAAAAAACCAACTCACATTAGAAACGGAGCTACTGTTTAGTATTTGTACTGCAGTGGTGCCCAGAAGACCTTGGGGGATTCTGGGCTCCAGGCACCACCTCCCCAGCCTGGGCTGCCTGCAGGGTGCCCCCATGAAAACGTTACGGTTTTGGGGAGAATTTGGGAACCATCCTAAATAATGTACCCTGTAGTCACTGCCTTATGTTATTTCTGCAACTCCACTTAAGGTTCCTTGAATGGGTTTTGGGGGATGCATTTTCTGTAGTAATTCCAGGTACTACTGGAGACATCCCTTGAGAGCCATTCTGGCCATGGTATGAGCTGTGCATGTGCAGTCTGAGCCTGTTTTGCCAACATGGATTGTTCAATGCATTTACGTAAGAACTCTTGGCCAGCTCAGTTGACAATGGTCTGGCTGCAAGTAAAATAATGTGAAGATATATACTGATATTTGAATTACCTTTTAAACTTGCTGAGATCCCCATGCCTGACTTGGGCATTAAAGCATGGACTGTACCTGGTTCTGCGAACATGTTGTTTTGTCAGTTCAATGCATATAACAGCTTATACTTCCATCCCTGAGTAATCACCTCTGCTTTAAAGAATGACCCTAAATTGTATTGTATTTACACAATAGAGTAATGCTCAGTTCTTACAGAGAAAAAATTGCTTCGAGGAATCTGAGTAAGTGCAATTTTTTCTGCTCCTCTTCCATGATCTCCATCATAAATAAGTAGCTATGAGTGCTCATGCGACAGTGCAAGGGCTTCTTGCAAGCAGTTGCTTTTACAGCTATTTTATGGCTAGGGTGTTGAGGAACTAACAGTTTGAAATTAAACCAATGGTGGTTATAAATACATCTCTTTACATGGCTGTATCTTAATTTTTTTTCCAAGAATGAGATGATGGCAGAACACAGATTCCTGAAGAACCTCTTTTTGAAGGCAAAGGTGACCTCTTTTGGGCTGCTGTGACTGCAAGGCAAGTTTCCTTATTTAAGGGGAAGAATTGTCACCATTGAATGCACAAGAAGTGTCTCATGTAGTACAAAATACTACCACACTATTTCCTGAGGCATACGCTTAGATAGGATTTTCTCTAAAAACAAAAAGAGGGGTGAACATCACATGCCAGGTGCCTTCTTAAACATACTTGCTAACCAAGGTCATGTTAATTCTTCAGGGTTCAAAGCAACTTTACTTAATGGATCAGGGGTTAATATTTCACAGACACACAATAAAAGGTTCAGCTCTTAAAATCAAAAATTATTTTTTTAATGGTATTCTGAATGGAAATGGTATCCTCTTCTTAGAGGAAATCAAATGAAATAAAGCATCACAAGTGCTGCTGACCTGTACATCTGCTGAGACCAGGGACATGGCAGAACAGGGAATGAATGGTTTAACCTTCTCCTACTCTGTTGTTATGGTGAGACTGGAATAGCAAGTGCGATTCTGCCTCCCACATCTCAGAAAGGATGTTGCAAAACTTGGAAAGGACACTGCAAAGAGCCATAGCAAAGATCTAAGGGCAGGAAAGTGTGTCTTATGGTGTGAGATTTACAGAGCTCAATCTGTCTGGCTAATCAGAAACATTTCAGCCTTGATTTGATTACAGGGCTTACATACTTTCATGAGGAATAAATATTTTAGAAGTAGTAGTCCATCCAGTGCCTATAGGCATAGCAAGAACCAATGTCTGAGAGTTAAATTAAGAACTATTTATGTTCTAAATAGCACACCCAATTTCACTGGTGGCATGGTTAGCCACCAAGAAAAGAGGAGGAAAGTCAAAAGAGGTAGTAGTAGTTAGTTTTGATGCCGAAAATCATGATGTGTCTAGAAAATATTAAAAGGGATTTTTGCAGCCAGACCCTCGCCAGTGGAGCAGCCAGACGTGGGTCTCCCTGCACGATGCAGCTCTGAGCACTCAGCTGAGCCATGTGTGTCCGTGCCCGTGTCCAGGTGCCCGTGCCCATGTCCAGGTGCCCGTGCCCATGTCCAGGTGCCCGTGCCCGTGTCTAGGTGCCCGTTCCGTGCGGCTCGGCACGGGCAGAGCTACAGCAGAGGGTGCTCTGAGCCCGCCGTGCGGCGCAGCCGCTGCTCCCGGGGACATTCCCGTGCGCGTCCCGGGAGGAGCGCGCTGACGAGCCCAGCTTTCCGTGGGCTGGCTGCTGAGGGCTCTTACGCCTGTGAATTCAATCACTGCGCACATTCCGGGGCCTTGGGAGCTGTCGCTTCCCGGTTTCTTGGCTGTGAAGCCGGAGCAGCGCCGTGTGTGAGATTCCCATCGAGGGCGGTTATGTAAATACCGCTCTCACGACAGTTCTCTAACAGAATTAGCTCTGCTGGGAGGCACAAGCAACGCTCTACTAATTTGTCCTCCACGGTCCTTTCCCCACCACAGTGTTGGGGAAAAGATGTTCTTTTATCAAAGCTCTGTCAGGACTTCTAATCAAAATAATCCACTTCAGAATAATGTCTCATCTATGCTTCCTGTTTCCTTCTCTCTGTCTCTATCTTTCTCACTCTTTTATTACTATTTTTTTTTTAACTTTTCTCATGGAAGAAAAAGGGGCAGGCAGGAACATGGCAAAAAACCACACTACTCATTTCCGAGTTTTGTTTCTAAAAGTTTCAAAATCTCTGAAGCACTGCTTATGAAAATTTCCTATTTCAAAATCAGAGCAGTATTGGGGCCTGGGAGAGAAGCCCTCCAGCCCAATCCAGCCAGTTCTCATATAATTTTAAAGAGCTGTTAATATTCAAGGTGAGGGTGGAATAGCACCTCCCTCCTGGAAGACGAAGGGGAACAAGCTTGGGTGACATGGCAAAGGATCATGTGCGAAGCATATCACTGCTTATTTTCTCTTCCAGAGGACCCACCCTGCCATGTGGGTTTGGGAATGGAGGAAGGAGAGGGGATCCTTGCCCCAGATGCTGCAGAAAGAGTCAATGGTTTGGGAAGGGAGAAAGCCATAGCTGGGCTTTGGGGGTCCTCTCTGACGGCACGAGGCTGCCATGTGGAAAGGCCAAAGTCCTCGGGGGAGCAGTGCCATGAACGTGCTCCTTGGCATTTGAAGCATGGCACGCTGTCAGCTGTGGTTTGTTAGTCATGCTGAGTTCAGTCATCCTGCCCCTCCAAATCTTCAAGGAAAACTTGATAGTTACTCTCTGATAATTTAATTGCCAGAGTACTGTTCTTAAGATATTGTGGTTTATGTTCAAAATATTGTTCATGTATAAAATAGCATTGAGGCTCGGTTGGGTCCTGACCTGACCTCTGCCCAGCCCACAGATACCTCAGCTTCTCATTTGATGTGTCTCACAGTGTAAGACACGCTGCTGCCCCTCTCCCATACACACAAAGCTACCTTCCCAGTACACATACCTGATTTGTAGCTGATACTCTCATTGTGGCTGCTTTAATAACAGTATAGATTTTTTTCCAAATGAGATACACGTGTGGCTCCCAAGCCAGCATTTTTCTGTTTCAGATTAAGCATATTTTTTTTCTCAAGAATGCCACATCATACATAATTTTCTCTAATCTTTTCTATTGATTTCATTCTTAGCTGTCATCAAAACAGTGCTGGAGCAATCAAAGAGCAGATTGTGCCCTACCTTGCAGAGAGGAAAATGGCATGAGGAATCTACTTATACCATTATATTGACCCTCTGCTTTGTGATTAATAGCCCTGGGTAAGAGGAATAGTATTACTAAAGAATACTGCTCCCAAGGGTGGGGGCCCTGGCTATTTTCTCCCCTGCTAAGGCTCCTCGAAAGTGTATCTCAGCTATGTGTGGTAGATAGGGACAGGCGAACGGAAGATCTCGCGATGTGACGGAAAGCTGCAGGGACCCTGCCCCGTCATCCTGTGTGATAAGCAATCTCCCCAAGTATGCAACCCCTCCTAACTTCAGTAGTTTTCCACTCCTTACTAACCCGAGCTAGACCAACCACCCCCTTCTGACGTAGCAGAAAACCTGCGAGTATTTAACCCCAAAAGATAAGATAATAAAGGCCATTTGTCCGTCCATCATGTTGGTGTAAGCGTCTTGCAAGTGGCCCGAGTGACCCAGGCGAGGCTGGGTTGCCGTGCTGTTATCTTGAAACCAGGTCGCCTGCCTTCCCAGCAGAAGGCAACAGCTATGACACACAGAGCTTCTAGGTGGTACCGCCTCCTTCCAGGACAGGCTGGAAGTTCACAAAATGCCTGTGACATTCTTCCAAGACCAAAAGCAATGAGCACAAAAAGGACAATCCTGAATCTTGAAAGGAAACGAAGTTATAACTCAACCAGCTGGAGTTGAATAGACTTGTATGTTTTGATGTTTGTGGAATATCCTCAGGTTTCTTACCAGGACACACTGCTGGGACAAGATCATGCCAGAGCAAGTTTATGATGCTGAGGCATCTCCTGGGTTTGACTGCCGCAGAAATACCTTGTGGTTTCTCTGCATCTGCGTGAAATTAGTAGTCCTGGAACACATGNCCGTCACCTCCTCCCACTGACACAATTTAAAGATTTAGAATCAGTTTGTATCGTGGCCAGAGACTGGAGTTACAATTGTAATGTTTCCACTTAGGACAAGGAAATTGAAGTAGAGCAATTAATCAATAACAATATGGGAAAGTAAAGACTGAGACTGTCACTTAGAGCTTGCATGCTTAGCAGCATAAGGGGAATTTTAGAAAACTTCTGTCTTTTATTGCTCTTTTAAGTTTTATATTACCAACTTTCAAGTACAGAGAGAAGCGATGCTTTGTGCTGCCCTACTTCACTCAACATTATAAACCCATTCATTTGCTGGGAGTGGATACTTAATTATGAATAATCCCAAAGTGTTTCATTGAGTGTTGTACAAACTGTGCACTCAGGCCCATTTCATACAGTCATGAAATGCCATCATCCCTCAGGTGAAACAAAGCAACTCTTCAGCAGCGTAAAGCAAAGCTATGCAGCAATTTGGGGAAGGAAGTGAGGAATAATGGATTCATTTGAAACTGCAGGGGGATTTTAACTATGCAGAATGCAATTACCAGAACTGGAGTTTATCCAGGACACTGGGGTTAAGACCCTATCAATTTCAAAAGATGCCACAGAACTTCCAGCATCCTTCCCCTCATTTCCTATGAGTAACTCACTGGGCTTCTAAGTACACACTGAAAGAGGTCAGTCCTCTTTGGATCGCGAAAAATTATGCAGAGGAAAAACTAGTATTTCTTACTGACCAGAACTTTCTCTTTGCACCTAATGCAAAGGGCTTTGTACTGGAGAGAGAAACGAAGAGTTTTTGGGTGTGTGACTCTGTCCAGGACAGCCGCTGGTCTGTGGTGTGAGCCAGGGGCTGCTGAAAGAGCAGCATGGCTTTGCAACCTAAATTTGGTCATCAGTACCTTAAGCCAGAAATGGACCATTTCCTCACCAAGTTTACATAAGTTAGGCTGAATTCATTTAAATATCTAAATACTTATTAATTGGGATTGGAAATCCCATATTTCCAGGGGAGAAATAAAACAAGGGCAGTATCTCTAACATCCTGGCAAGGAGCACAGAGCAACACCACAGCACAGAAGAAAGACTTAATCTTTCTTAAGAAGAAACACACTCAGCTATGTGGTGCCTGTTAGGAGCTTTCATGAACTGTTTCAGTTTTGGAGAGCTGCCTGACCTACTGAGCCCAGCTCCCTTTGGACACTCTGCCACCTCTCCATTGTAAACACACAATCCCTTGAAAAATAACCAGACACCTTTCTCTTGGAGCATTTACACCCGAGAATAAAATCAGCTACCAGAAGCTGGTTTATAAAGAACAGAGGAGCAGGGAGGAGCAGAGCAGTAAGGCCTGGCCAGGCAGGGGTTGAGGGGCAGAGATGTGGCTGCTCCACCAAGTCCCAGGGCTGTCCCTGCCTCCCCTCTCACCACAGGCAAACAGGCAGCATCAGATCTGCATGGGATGAGGAGAGGAAGTATTTGTTCAAATATGCATATATGTATTTTTAACTCCCACAAAAATACCAGCTGTGAAACTCCAGGAGCAGCATTTTTTATATTGGCACAAAAGCTAGAGTGTATCTGGAAAGCTTTCAGCTGATTTGTGAGGTACAAAACTCAGTATTCAACAATTCTATTTCTGAACATTTAACTGTTTACATTAAAAGTCAGTAAGGCCTGTGGTTTTTTGCCTTAGAGTTCCAGGAAGTAGATGTGTCCAGTGCTGGGAAACACCTGTCTTACCTGCCCTCCATTTACTGCTGAGAGTGTTTCGGTCTTATTTAAATGTATGTAGTTCAATACCCACAATTATTGTTATTCTCACATGGGTGTTGAAAACAGACAAGTAAATAAAACAAGTAATCATCCCAGAAAATGCCTAACAGAATCTTCTTGCCCACTCACAGGTGCTAGTGGAAAAATTACCAATTACCAGTGAAACCCCAATAAATAATGCTTCAGTCTTGTAACTGCAAATCTTTTTAATAGAATCTGGCTATTTCATGCCTTGTATCATAAATCAGTGCCCCTGATGACTGGGCTCTGAATGGCTGGACAAAAATAATTAATCAAGATTAAATCAAAAGCAGCATGATGCATGCAAAGGCAGTCTTAGCCAGGATGCATTCCTAGGAACAAAATCACTCAGAAATGGCCCATAAATCTGGGGCATGGCTGAGCTGAATGTGAGGAAATGTGACTGGTATGGATTTTCAGTTTTTATGCTGCATAGATATTGCATATGATTAAGCTTTTCTGCTGCTGCAACAGCATCAGATTTCAGGCCATGTGTACCTCGTACCTTTGTCTACCAAACATAATAGGTGACCATGGAGGGCTGAAGAACCACTCTCATACCCCTCCTAGAATCATACAATCATAGAAACATAGAATATGCTGAGTTGGAAGTGACCCATCAGGATCCTCAAGTCCAAATCCTGGCCTGCAGCAGTGTCTGACTTATAGCAGCAGAAATACAGGAGGACCACAAACAACAGAAAGAAACCTGGTGAGATCAGACACTACAGATGATTTTACTGAGTAGATGAAGGACATGCAAAATCTAGAAACATAAGCCTTGCTGGGATAATTTTACGCCATTTTAAATGGTGCTCTCACTTGTGGTATCTGAACTTGGCCTTGTGTATATTCTCAAGCAGATTAGAAGTGACAGTGTCCTGATAGCTACAATGCTGACAACTGGCCCAATCATCAAGGCCTTATCCAGTTTTTCTCTTGTATTTATTGACCATTAATGAATCAGGTCTTACTCCTCAGAGAGACTGAGCTGAAGCTCCATCTCTGATGCAACCAGGAGTAATACTCAGAAATACAAGAATATCAACAGGAAAATTAAACAGACATCAGAGATGGTCTAATTACTTAATACAAAATAATCCCCCATTTCAAATTCATCCTTAATATCCTCTCTTTAAACCAGTCTAATATATTTTTAACACATAACATACCTGTCTGGAATATTTTCTTTCTTATTTCTCCAACTCCTCTCCAGGGTGTTATAAATGACTCAGATCCCGAGTGGAAATGAGTTATAAAAATTTTACTGAGAACTATAAAAATCAGCAAAGCAAAAGGGGACAGCGCTGGGAGCATGGCCAGATGTCAGATGCTCGCTCACAAAATGGTGGTTCTGCTTTTTATACCCCTTGGTTCGCATCAGCCTTATGCATATTTACTTTCAGTTTTACATAGTCTCGCCCCATGTCAGTCCTTTCGGCGCCGGCGCAGTTCCATCACTGTGGTCGTCGGGGTCCTCATTCGATGGAATCCCACTCCTTTTATCGTTGCATCTTAGAGGTTTGGCCAGCAGCAGCTCGTCCCATGCAAACTCACAAAACTAACATTACAACACACAAATCACACAACCCTTGTAAAAGCCAACCTCACAACCAGGCTATTGCATCAACATTAACCATTTTTAACGTGTGCTATTATCTTAACATTTTCCAAAACCAACATTTTAATATTTAATATAAATTCATATAATATTTTGCAAAAGCCAGTTTCCACTAACTTGTTTCTCACAAGGGGAGCAAAGATTTGCATAACATTAGGTCAAAAGCAAATTGAGGATATATTACATGGAGATTTTGTAAAAGAGACTCATCTCTGTGTTGGTTTTGCATAGCCTGGTTTTTGGCAGCGGGAGGGGCCACAGAGGTGGTTTCTGTGAGAAGCTCCTAAAAGCTTCTACCATGTCCGGCAGAGTCAATCCCTGATGGCTCTGAAGATGGACATGCCGCTGGCCCAGTTAGAGAGGTTAGTAACGCCTCTGTGATGACATATTTAAGTAGGAAATCAGAACAGTGCACGTGAAGTTGTTTTTCTGGGAGTGGCGAGGCGCTGCCAGCGCAGGCCACAGTGATGCGCGGCCACTGACACCTCAGTGCGGCCCGCGGCGAGCCTTGCCTGCCTGGCCGCCCCAGCCAGCCATGCCGCAGGCAGAAGGGCAGGGGCAGCGGCGGCGGCGGCTTCTCCTTCCCGGCACCTTGCATGAAGAGAAGCGTTTAATAGTGCCAGCGCCACAGTGGCCGCCACCGCCCACACAGCGGCAGCAATGGCCGGCAGCAGAAACATGGCGAGTGATTCTCTGACTCGGAACCTAGACGAGATCCACCTCTTGGCGCTGCGAGATGCAAGAATCTTTGAATTAGTGGAACTTGTTGGCAATAGTACCTATGAGCAACAATTTTTCTTCTAGATAGAGAAGAGGAGGAAGTGGGGGCATGTAAGAGAGAACAACATGGTACACCCAGGTTAGTGGAGAAGGAGGGGGAAGAGGTGCTCCAGGAGTCGGAGCCGAAATTCCTCTGCAAGCCATGGTGAGGACCATGGTGAAACAAACTGTCCCCCTGTAATCCATGATGCAGAGATCCACTCACAGCCCATGAGAAAAGTGCTCACGCAGGAGCAAGTGGATGCCAGAGGAAGCTGTGATCCAGTGGGAAACCTGAATAGAGAGAGAGGACCCCCGCTTCAAGAGACAGAGAAAGAGGGCCCTTGCTTCCAAACAAAAGCAGCCTATCCTTAAAAGACTACACCCTGTGGACGAGTGACCCACGCCACAACAGTTTTGGGAAGACTGTTTTACCCATGGGAGCAACTCACGGCATAGCAGAGTAAAGACTCCTTTCCCTGAGCAAACTGAAAAAGATCTCAAGTGAGGAACTGACCAAAACCCCCACACCCTGTCTCCCTGTGCTGTCAGTGGGAAGGAGGGAGGGGCTGGGGGGGACAAAAGGTCTTTTAAAGGCTTATTTTACTTCTCATTATCCTTCTCTGACTCTGTTAATAATAAATTTACTTTATACCTTTAAATTTGAACCTGTTTTGCCCTTAGAGTGTTTTTCTCCCAGTCCTCATCTCAACTCATGAGCCCTTCGTTAATTGTTTTTCCTGAGCAAATGGTTTTCTTGGGTTCCTGGCGTTTGGCCAGTGCCAAACCACAACAATCCCCTGTCTGTGAAGGGGAACCAGGCTCAAAGCAGTTTTACAAAGGCACCAAAAGCCAGACAATACCCAGAGGTTCTGCTTGATACCAACAGTGGTGGCAGGAAATGTGAAGGCACTGAGTAGTAAATGGACCCATCACTATAGTACATAAAGCAGACAGTGCCAGGGCAATATAAAATCTCCCCAGAAGAATGATAAGGTGGTTACTGAAAAGTGATTATAATTTATAAGCTCATAGAAAGGGCAGGGCTGGTGCTAAATGTCCCAACATAGCTGAGTCAGCTTTAATGTAGTGGCTGTACACCTACTACTCAGTAACAGGGCACGCCTTGTTATCCACAACTCCCATCTCTCAGCATAGGTAAAAATTTCTGTTTGGGACAATTTTTAACTTTCAAATATTGAATAATACACATTTTCTTGGAATTCCACCTTTCAGCAAAAGAACAATAACTTCAAATATTTTAATAGCCTTCAGCAATCCATGCCAAGAAGATTAATAGTAACAGCCATGTTTTATTATTTTTATAGCAGGTTGTAGAGGAAATGATTTTTGGTTTCTGCGTCAAGTGAAGGTCACTCTGACCTCCACTTGTGCTAGTGTACCAGGGCAGCTTCTGTGCAACTGGTTCCATAGTCCAACCTTAGCAAACATCATTACTGAAGAAGGGGAAAAACAGCCTTAAAAATTCAGTGCACAAAAAAGTCTGCAGTGCCCAAACAAAATCAATAGCACAGTATGAAAAATAGCATAGGAAGTAAAACAGCTGATCTGCTGGCTGTTTGAGAAATGCTTCATTCTGACCTGAAGTTTCAGCTAAAAATCTACAAGTTTTGCACCTAAACTTGTGTTCATGTTTTTAATGAACTCCAACCTGACCAAAAAGGGCCCATTTCTGGGCCTCATTTTGAGGCAGTTGCTCACACTAAACATATGTGAAAGCTTTTGGTGTAGTTTTCCTTCACCCTCAGTATAGAATCATTTAGGTGGGAAAAGACGCCTAAGATCATCAAGTCCAACCCTTAACCTAGTATTGCCAAGCCACCATTAAACCATGTCCCCAGGTGCCACATCTACGTATGTTTTAAATCCCTCCAGGCATGGTGACTCCACCACTTCCCTGGGCATGCAACCTTATCAGCAAACTACTGTGTTTTTTGCCTTAGTTTGTTCTGAAAATGTGTGTTTTTGCAGCCTGAGTCAACCTGACTCCTCAGCTGAAGACAAGCTGCTTGAATTGATTCCTCTCCCAAAGCCATCAGTTGCACCAGGTTCTGAGAGAAAAGGGGCCACAGGAGATTCTCATGAGTGCCCAATGACCACATGTTCTTCCCAGCCTGATCATTAGGTTTTAAATAGAGCAAGAAAGAAAGGACGGGGATGTAATTTCCTCGCTCTGAGGAAGCTGGGGAGGAGATGAAGACATGTTCAGTACTACCAGCATTGTCTTCTCAGCAGGGTGGTGAGTAAAGGCTGCTGGTTATGTAGCCCTTCCTTTGTAGCCCAGTACCAGATCAGCTTGAATTGTGTGGAACCTGGTCCGAGATTAAACCAGGGAAGCTTGTGGCTGCCAGCTTTGGGTTGTGTTCCAAAAACCTTGTCTTCCTTTATCAAGTATGGTTTGTCTATCCTGCTGACAATTAGCATTTTTATAATAGACCCTGCTGAATCATAGGCAATATAAAAACAATGTAGTGGGCATGCAAGTATAGAAATGATCCTTAAAATATATTGGGGTGAAACAAGGATTGGAAGAGGATAGCAACTGTCTCTTTTTCTGTTTTCCCCACCCAGAATCAGAATCCTGCTTTTTTTCCAAAAATACTGGCTCTCTCATATCCAAAACACTTCAGAGTTATTTCATCTCCTGTTTAATTCCAGGCTAATAATTTCATCTTTCATTTCCTCCTATTGTTCACCCTGGCATGTATCCCATCTGTTATAAGCCCCAGATATCAGAATTTTTTAGATTTAGGGAGAGGGAAGTAAGAGTAAGCTGGTTTGAAGTAAGGTTTTTATAGCAGCACAAGTTCTGGAAGTGTTGTGCAGAGACTGGTATTAAAGAAACAGCTCCATGGGACAAAACTGGAGTGAGGAGACAAAGCTTTCTGTAAGAACTGTACTACTGCCAAAGCAAGGGTAATTGCTCCTCAGAAGGACTCTTATACAAAATGGTGTTTTGCAGACACTGAGGAGAGATTTGAAGTTTTCACAGGCATGAAGTAGCCACTAGATAAACAATCATGGGAGCTGGCCTTTTCTGAAAATCTCCAGCTAATTACTGCACTGAAGTAGTTGGTTGCAAAGCAGTCTTTTAAGAAAATTAAAATGTCTGTAAATATGGTTTTACCTCTGTGTCTGCACACATGGAGACACAAACTGCAGAGTCCATCAACTGGCCTAGAGTACGTGTCTCACATCAGGGACTAGGCTCAGCCCATTGCATCTCTGGTGCTGTGCTGCTTCCACACCTTCCTTCTTTCTGCTGAGAGAGGCTGCTTTAAGATTTTATGTTCCTTTTGCCTCATGAAGGTGGGTTAGAGCCCCAAAAATATCAGCAAAACCTGGGCTACAAGTCCTGTCTGAAAGTGCTGGGTGTAGCCTTGCAGCCCTGCTAATGAACCCATCTGCATCTCTTTTCCCTCCTACACCCATACCAGAATGCTTTGCCTACCAGAATGCACAAAGGTGTGTGAGTGCTCTTTGGCCATTTAGGCAGGGCGGGTTGATGGGGCTTTCTGGAGGACACATAAAACTGATCCTTCTGGCAAATCTATTGAGGAAGTGGGTGAAGGAACAGAACGTGAAAGTATTGGTGTTTTGTTTGCATTGGTGGTCCTCATTCACTTCAGAAACAAAATATATGGCATGTGGGGAATGGGATAGTGCATCACAAAATTGTTCAGAGAGTCCCAAATCATAAGAGAGACTCTACAAAGTAGATTAGGAGCAGGACATCTGGTTGCTATCCTTGACTGGCAGAGCTGTCTCATTCACTGAGTTTTCTTTCCTTGCCCTGAGATGTAAGGGATGCCTTATAATCTGTAATGCTCATAGCTGGTTATGCTGTGATGTGTAGAACTCAAGGTTAACATTCCTCTAAATCACAGCTTTCACTAAACTTTTCTCCTCTCCCTCAGGTTCCAGAGCCAGAAGGAAGGACTGATGCTTCGCAGGCATCTTCTGTTGTGGGTTTGAATATTATAAGAGCAATTCTGCCAGTCCCAGGGAGCCTAATGTTGTTCTTAAAGGTATCTCTCACAGGTCACCCCATCTCCTGCACCAAAGGCAGCCCTGGCAGGAGCTGAAGGTCAAAGAATTTCGGTTTGTGTTTTCTGAAAAAAACAGACGTTTGTTATCAGGTCAAAACAGATCCTTTTTTATGGAAAGGCTGTAGGAGAGCTGCTAGGTTTAGAAAGGGAATAAGGACAATAAGGATAGGCAGTGGCTCTACCAGGTCAGTCCAAGATCCACCTCATTTGAATGTGGGATATCAATAGCAGAGGTAAAGAAAAAGATATCAGAAAAAGATGGAAGGTGCCTCAAAAAGAGTTAGGAAATAAACAACCCATGATACGTGTTTGCCAATAGCTAGTCCACAACACAAATCTTTCTCTCATCTGTCCAAAATACTGACAATGAACTGAACTCTGTTGCAACTTGGTTTAAATGTATGTTTTCACACAGAACTACCAAGCGGACAAATGTTCCCTTCTCCCTGAAGAATTATTAGGGCTAATAACGGAGGAGGTGTGACAACTCTGTTTTGCACCAGTTGTCTGAACCTCTTTGAGGGGATACAGGAATGTTTTCTTGTGGCACATGCTGTGGCAACTTGCAGATTGATGGTTCATTGTGCTAATGTACTGCGTGTTATTAATGACCTCTATTTCCAGCAGCTCCCTAGGACTTGCACTCACTGCACTGTTCAGGTGTGATCCAAAATCTCTTGAATCTTCCAGCACTTCCAGTGTGCTTCTGGTGTGCTTAAGATTAGTGTGCCAGGATATAGGTGTCAGTTTTTTAGGACAGGAACAGATGTCAGTTTTCAAATTTTAAAATTTTTAAACTTTTAAATTTTAGGGCAGGACACAGATGTCAGTTTTTAAATACTGTACTGTTCTGGATTAATTATTGTTCACCTGTAGCTGTGTTTTGGATTTGAATAACAATTATGATGATAGCCAGGTTCTCACCCTTTATGGAAAGGCATCACTTCATAAATGCTGAACTGTGCTCTATCTACATCGGTGCTGGTTTCCTACAAACCTGAAAATGAAATTAGGCCGCTGTCTTGAGTGTAACTATTGAACAGCTATTGCTAAGAGGTCATTCCGAAATACCTAAATAAGGAAAGGAATTCCATATGGTCCAGAAAAACAAACAATTGCCACATGGTGTTTCTGAAGAGGAAGAAAGAGCGTGTTTGCTTTTTTCTTGCAGTATAAAGACAGAGCAGTGCCTGGTGAGAGAAGCAAGACTTGCTGGATTATCTGCAACTGGGGCTCCCTAAAGAACCTTGGGGTCAGAGAAGATATGGATATGCTGGTCTGAAGGTTCACTGAAGCTGTTACATGGCTCTAAATGGTAGTGGGAAGATGTTGCGGTGGCCCAGCCCACCTTTGGGCTTCAAATTAATGAGGACATTCAGTGGGTGTTTTTTTATAATTTTTGAAATGTCTATAAACACCCAGAAGTATTGGTCAGGGACCCAGAGATGCAAAGGACTGAGGGCCCATACCACCTCATCACCTGGGGGCAAGGATACACCAGTGTGTCCACTCCCCAAGGACTGAAGTGGATTCCGGCCAAGTGGGTTAAGCCATATGTGCCTTCTGGCACAACAAAGAGAGCCAACACGGTCACCTGGAAACGCCGGCGTCGTCAGAACCACTCAGAGAATCCCAAAACCTCTTCCTCAAATTCTACCCCTGAAATATAAGTTTTACCCTTGTGTGTGTCCCTAAAACATCCCCATTTTGTTTATCTAAAGACCAATAAAACTACTTTTAGACTAATTTCAATATATCTGTTTATGTTTAGAAATGGCCCACCATCCTGCATCCTGATTAGAGACCCTCCTGAGAACCTCATGGATTCTTCTCAACTTCTGCACCGGCATCCATCTCGGCAAAACTTGGATCATCTCCCAACCTAGGTCGAACGTCTGGGCAATGTTGGCAAAGACACTCAACCAGGACCATATTTGTCTCAGTATGGCAGCCCTGGAAAATCCGATGTCGACCTGCCTGGTGGGGATCCCTTTAAACATTTCAGAATATCATCCCCTTTTAGTTTCCCTCCGTGAATGTATGAACAGGCAGTCTCACAGGGTAGCCTGGTCCTTTTCCATGAGAACAGTCAAGGTCCCTGTTAAAAACCCACTCATCCCCTGGTGGGACTGGGTAAAGGACCTTCCTAAGCTGCCCCATGAGCCTGCTGAGTTCGAGCTCCTTGGTTCCTTGTTCGCTCCTTATTGTGTTCACTTTCTGTTTAACCCTTCTACCCAAAAAGACCTTTATATTTCTGTAGCCCAGCACGAAATAAAATATGAAGCAGCCCAGTGGTGCGAGTGCATCGCATATGTAAAAATGGCATCCACACTAGATCAGACCCCGAAACAACTCCCCAAGGGTGTCTTTCTAGTGTGTGGGGATCGTGCTTGGGCAGGCATCCCCTCTCGCCTTCTCGGAGGGCCATGTACCTTAGGGCGGTTGATGCTGTTTGCGCCTAACATGGCTAACATTGTCGAATGGAAAAACAAAAGCGAATTGGCCTGAAAGAGGAGAAGCTTCAATGAATTAGACAAAAATTGTGATGCCGAAATTTTTCATTGGTCTCATCAAAAATGTTCCGCCGTGTCTCTCTTCCTTCCATCGGTAGCAGCAGCAAAGGCTCTAGGTGCATTGGGACACCTAGAGTGTTGGGTTGCTAAACAAGCAAATTTAACATCAACCGCCATCAGTGATCTCCTCGAAGACGGGGAAATCACGAGGAAGGCGACATTGCAAAATGAGGCTGCCATCGACTATCTACTACTCTTCCATAACCATAAATGCAAGGAATTTGAGGGTCTTTGCTGCTTTAATCTGTCATCTGCAGCCCCAGATATTTGCCAGACAGTGCAGCAGATGAAGGAGATTATTCACCAGATCAAAGAAGAGTCCAAAGGTTGGATGGAAAACCTCTTCTCAGGATGGTGGACTTCCTTGGTTAAAGACATTTTTCTCATTGGCTTTATTCTTATTCTAGTTTGTGTTGTGTTTGGTATATTAAGGAAACTTATTTTCAGTAAAATATAAAATTTATTAAACAGAAATGGGGGATATGTTGCAGTGGCCCAACCCACCTTTGGGCTTCGAATTAATCAGGACATTCAGTGGGTGGACTTCCCTCCAAAAGATAGTGACTCTGAGGGTGGTGCTGAAGAGGAAACCATGCCCTAAGGATGCTAATCTTGGAAGATCTCCTCCGCCATTCGTCCCATCTCTCATGTTTATGTATATTGTTTCTAGACAGTTCTGTTTTGTTCCAATCCCCACTGGTTCATTCAAATATATTCCTCCCTAACTTCCTTATCATTGGATACCTGTCATTGCCCATCAATTTCCTATTGGTTTACCACCTTGTTCCGCCCCCTTCTTTTTACTCGATATAGAAAAAACCCATGTATCCGCCCTTCTTCACTCTTTGGTTGCCTCCCCTCCTTGCTTCTGAGTTCTCCCGACCATCTGGGCGGGGAATAAGGACTTGGATTGCTGCAACAGAGAGTTTCTCTTCCTTTACCTTCTCCTCTTTGCAACAGTATCCACCAACTGCTGCCAGCTCCACCCAGGGCTCAGAGCAGATAGCTCTAGTCAGAGCTTCCATTCGGCTGCTGAGCTGCAGACTGTCCTTCCCACCAGGACACTCCAGCAAGTCGCCTGCTTGCCCACCGGGGGCGACAAGCAGTCCAAGCAACAGGAAGAAGTCACTGCTAAACAGGTAGAGACCCAAAAAGATGACCAAAAATCAATATTCTCCTTCAACTCTTTTGTTAGTAGTCTGTTATAAAGAAGCAGCTGGTCTGAGGCAGCAAAGAGTTAAAAAGTACAACAAAAACTCTAGACAGATTAAACATTAAAGTATTCTGATGCTTATTATGATAAACAATTAATTACTTACTGGTGGCACTAGACAGAGCATGTGAATTCTGCAGATCAGAACAAATGCAGTGATGCAGTCCAGGCTATTTTTAATAGCAGAGCTTTGGACACAGTGTGCTGAATGTGCTGTGTCCTGTCACTATGTGTATCATTTAAAGCTTTTATAAACAGCCATGTTTTTTCAGGAGTCAGACATTAGGCAAGCACTTGGGCAGCATCACAGAGGAGTGACATAGCAGTGTCATAAACATTCACAGAGATCCAAGCAGGGCCTTGAGATGGCTAAATGTTTGGGAAAACAGATTATCTGGGGAGGGCGGGTTGTTACGGGACTTGGAAGGCTGCATTGGCTGTGCCAGAAATGTGTAAAAAGCAAATTCTCTCAAACTTCCAAATTCCTGGAATCCTTCTGAGGTCTGTGCCATTCAAAATAGCAGCAGTTTGCTGGAGAACCCTTTCAGCAAAGGGTAATGTATTTCTTTTGCTCCTTGCGTGAACACACTAGTAGCAGAGGAAACTGCTGTGAATATCAGGAGACAGATATACAAGGCAGAATAGCACTTCTTCCTCTATCCCAAGCTGGCTGTGTGGAGATGAGTGGAACTTCCAAGTTCATGGACTTTGTCTTTCCTGCAAGTCTGCTGCATTCAAATTGTGCATGCAGGATTGATGGCATGAAAATCTTGTCAGAATTGTAGAGGAGTGATTTCAATGTACAGAGTGTTCTAGTGTATGTAACCCGGGTTTTTAAGTAGCTGCACCTCTTGTGTAACAGCAGTACAGCTCAGAACCCATTTCCTTGGAAACATTTCATTGCCAGCAGCTGCTTGTTGCTTTCCTGGTCTAGAAGGGGGTGTGTGTATTTGGGAAGTATGGTGGTGGTTTAGGTTCTCTATTTTTCATCTTAAACGTGATCTCTGGAGCTGACCCGCAATAGAAAGCTGAGCTGTAAGGAGATAGTGCAGCTGATGTGGGACCCTGTATATGTACTACAGTGACCTGCTTTTTCAGAATCTAACTGCTGTGGATCCTTGGAGGAGAGGAGCTGGTGTGTCCTGTAGGGAGGCAATGCATCAAAAGAGGGAGGGGTATTTTCTGTATGAATGGGACATAACTACCCCATTGCAGCCCTGTGCAGGCTGCAAACCCTTTACAGCTGGAATGGGCTTTGGCTGGTTTGAATGCAGTGGCCAGTGGAGAGAACCCTTATCCCTACCTGAATTAGACAAATTGAATATGAGTAACATCAGAAAGTGCGTTATCTAATTGACCTTCAAATAATATTATTTAACAGGAGTGACAAATGCACTGACAAACCTTTGGGAAAAAACCCCTAAAACATAAGCAGTAACTGTATTACTTAAACACAAAAGGGAAACGCAGAGGTGATGTTCAGAGTCTGTTCCCTGTGCTGTACACCCGTCCAACTGATGCAGTTCCCATGGATGTCCTGGCAGTACTTGTTACATCTTACCCCAAGGGAGATGACCCTTGCTTCACTGAGAGGGAAAAAAAAAACATTCCTCCCAGAATTCAACAGCGCAGTTCCAGTTTGACCACGTACTTTCTAATGACTTGCTGAGGTCTTACGTGTTTACTTACCCAATTCCTGCGTAATAAAAATTGGCAAACTTCTTTGGAGAGAGCCCATGACTCTGCACTTACTGAGCAACATCACACTGCTGAGCAGTGCCTCTTGTTTTGACAGCTCATGTGATGCTGTGAGTTACTTCTATATGTTGGAGGAAAGAGAGATCTAATGCAGAGAAGCCCAAATGGAACAGGAAGAAGCTGCTACCTCTTGCCATGAAAAGCCATCCTAAACAATTTGACTGGGATTAGAAAGGTCACATTTTGGAGTAAGTGGAGTCATCACTGACAGCAGTTCTTTCCGACCAGCACAAAAGAGAACGTGTTCTTGGAGCCTGTGTCATCATTAGTAAGGGGTTTGTTGGGGTTTGTAAGTGTTGCCTTACAAAATGTAAATATCAGAAATACGGGGAGAGAGTGAGAGATTGTTGTAGCTATTTCAGTCTGTTGAGAACACTGATGATAATGAAGTAAGGAGAAGGAAAAAGTATCTGAAATTTGACTCTGAGTATCAGCACAGAAATCAGAACTTTAAAAAAAATTTCTTTCTATTTTTTTCCCAGATGAAAGTTATGGAGAACTTAAAATGAAAACAACTGAAATAAGGGTGTAACTAAAACTTCTTTCATGTACTGCTCCCCAAATAGAGCATTGAACAATGTCACAGGGCCATGCCTCTATCTTCTTTCTAATGACTTTTTAAGCATATGTAGTGTGAAACACCTCTACAAAAGTCAAAATGTGAATGCTGTGCACCCTGTCATGGCTTTGTTTACACACAAGGAAATAGGAGCTTACACTCTATAACTATACACTCTATAGTAGCTCTGCTACTGCCCTCAGTCCTTGAAGCAGCTTTCCCTTCAGCAGGCATCTCTTCCTGCTGCTTGATGAATCGCATCAGCTCCTCTGGCAAAGAAACTTTTGCAAAAGTATTTCTAATACGGAGAGGGAAATGAATAATATGGTAGGCTCAGAGCACCTGAGGAGGCTGGCTTAGTTTTAGGAGCCACACAAATATTTGCATCTCTTAGGGCTTTAAAAAATAAGTGTCTTTTCTATGGTGCAATGGAAACTGTGGCAGTGTTTCAGAGGGATCCAACTGAATGAGCAGTCCTCAGGACTGGGATCACTGAGGGTGTGGCAGTGGGATCTGGGTGCTGCCCCAGTAAAGCTGCTGGTGCAAGGGGGGCTGGTTCATCATAGGGTGCTGTCACCTCGGTGTAGAAGTGCCAAATGACAAAGGGAGTCTTGCAGCCTCCAGCAAAACGAGCATGAGGACAGGAGAGTGATGGAGTAGTAAGGCAGAAAAGAGAAAACACAGAAGGCCCACGGGAAAAGCAAGTGAGGTATTTTCTGTCTGGATATACAATGGTAATTGGCAACAGCCCTTTTGAGATTGAATAAATCCAAATACTGAGCATGATAGGGGTTTTGACATCTCGTCTTAAAATAAAACTGTTGGGTTTTTTTTTAATGAAACCCTCTATTACAAAAACAGACTTTTGCTTGCCCTGCCTCTGGTATATCTGCTGATATACTGAACCTGGGACACAGCAAAGGACTTGCATTTCTTTTAAAATTGCTAGATGGGAGATGAACATAACAGAACCCGGGTTTGCTCAAAACCCATAGCACTCAAAAATGCAGCATATCGTCTGCTTGCTTATCGTCCTGTTTTGATATTCATCCACAGCTCTATATTCCCTACTGGTTTCATTTTGCCAAATTTAAAAACTTGGGCATTGCAAAACTACCAGTGATGCACTAGGACTCTAAAATGAATTGTTACGCTTTGGCTGCTCTGAGAAGACCATAAACTACACTTGACTTTTTCTCCGTATATTAAGATCAACTGCTGCTTCCCTTTCTGATCTAATCTGCAATAGGTGGTTGTCATATCCTGAATACTTCTCCACCTGGATCTCTCTGTGGTTTCCTGAAAGTCAGGCATTCTTACAGGAAAAATGCAATATGCACATAAATCCAACATACTGTTCTTTACAGAAGGCTGAATCTTCTATCATCTACCCCATGAGAAAGCCTGAGTGGTTGTAGCAATGTTCTCTCACAGACTGCATCTCCAGAATATAAGCACCACAAACTTTGTGCTTTCTTGAACAAACACCTACTATAGAGATTTTTTTCTGTAGCCTCTAGGAACGGTTTTTAGATGGAGTCACTAGATGTGGTGCAAGTAATTTAATGGTAAAATTTTAGTAGTGTGTCTGCATGCTATACTCTAGTTGAGAAAGGGATATGATTTTTATAATTGCACAGGGAATTGAAATCCTCCTAAATGTGCCTTGCATATGTTTTAAGAGAATTAAATTGCAGGACTGGATTTTCCCATGGAGAATATGTCTCTGCTCAGAAGACAAATCGGGGTGTAATATTACACATACTGTAGGCCTTGCATATGTTGAGTTTGGCCTCTCGTGACAAGCCTGTTCAGTTAAGGGCAGCTTTCTGCATAAATCTCACTATGTGTGCCACCAGAACCACATGCTTCTGTGGTTAGAGTTGCTGGGTTGTGCTGATATAAATTTAAGCAGGATTTGTCCATGTAAAAAGAAAATGTGTGCATTTCTAATCAAATTCCACCTGGTTTTATACTCTTGTTCAGCCCTAGTGATTCCTGCAAAGCTATGACTAACATCAGCTTTGGCTTTGCTCTGTGGTTTTGCAGGAGGTTTCAGCAAAACAAGAATCTGCCATTACTCATTGCAGAATTTCTGTCATTGGTAAAAATTGTTATATTCGTGAAGGGAAAAGCTTCAGTTAGAAGCTGGTTTTGTTTCTGTCGGTTATTTTTGTTCTCTGTGATGTTCAGAGCAGCACAGTTCACAGAATTAACTGTCCCCCTTTAATGGAATGTGAGTATGAAGCTGCTGAAAACGGCTGAAGGACCAGGATAATCGCTGGGAAATCTGCAGCCTATTGGCTGCCCTAGCAGTGCTGAGAAACATCTGCCCTGCCAGTCTCTCAATTCTGCTGGTTTCGCTTCATTATTTAGAGCAAAGCGAACACTTGAGTCTGTTTTTTTCTTCCTCAGAGAGTGGCTGCAGTAACATTTTTCCTGGTGATTTGTACAGATAAAGTAGTGATTCCAAGTGTGTTTCATGATGCAAGAATTGCTTTTGAAGACTTTCAGATAATGAAGTGAAGAACACAAAATTGTCTAGTTATTTCATCGATCAGTGTAAAATGCTGCCTATGATTAACATCTCCATTAAAATAATCTCTTGAACTGCTCAGAAAAATGTTTCAAGTGTTACATATTGGTACACTAAAAGTAAAGTACTGAGTGGTGCAGTGTAATGCCACAGTCAGTTTGCAGGTTTGATGGTTACAGTGTAGATCAGGTTGAAGACAGTGCTGAACACCAGAACTACTTCTTTTCTGTAAAGAAGCAAGCATATAGAAAATAGTATATTTTTACTGTTATAAAACCTCCTATATTTGAAGACTTTGTGCAGTGGGAACTAAATGTATTTGTCAGACTGAAACACAGTGATGAATAATGAAATGCATACATCTGAGAGTAACATGACATTCTATGATAATTTATTAAATATTTCGAATAAGCCATATGCAGATGTTTAACATCCATTAGAGGACAGGAGCTTCAGGGTTTTTACTCCCAGACTGGACACTTACCTTCTTTTTGCCTGGAATTAATGTTTTGAATTTTCCATTGTGTTATTGCCTCTAAGAGTCACTTTCTTCCCTGACACTACTGTTGTAAAGGCCACTCAGTGTCAGTCTATAGAGTTAATTAAGGAACAAAGCTACTGCAGAAGACAGGAGTCAGGTACAAACAAGTGTTTATATGTTGTATATTTGAAGCACATGCACCAAATGGGGCTCTTCAGACAATAAACTGTGCTGAAGTGTCGATCAAACACACAACTTGGCACGTCCCCCAGAATGGCACTTGGAGGTCAGCTTGTATTGCTCCAGGAAAGCACTGGACTGACCAGGTTACAAATACAATCAGCTCAAAGTGAACCATGTGACAAGAAACACGGCCATGGTATAAATGACAGCATAAAAAGAAAACTTTGTACTCAATTGCTCTGATTTTATCTTTGGGAAGAATCAGCTGTAGATTCTCTGCCAGTGTGCTCTCCTGCTCTTCTTCAAAGCAGCAGCTGCCCTGTGTTGACGTGCTCTAGTTGGAGGATGTGACTAGTCATTATTTTCTGGAGTTCGGGATGAGGAAACCCTGAGGGCGATTGCATCTTCCCATTAAGTACAAAGTACCTCGCTCCTGACTGACTCCTCTGAAATCACCCATGTCCTAGGCTGGTTCTTCAACAGCTGAACAAGCTCTTCATACTTATATTGGAGAATTCGTAATGGACAAAATGCTGATAGTTTGGAAAATTTAGCATGGGATGACAAAATAAATGGCGGGCCTAGTTGTTTTGAGCATCATGACAAGTTTGTCTCATCTGAAGGCCTCGTTCAGAGCCTGATGGCACCAACAGTGCAATGTCATGAATGTACCTCCAACTTTGCTCGTTGGTTCATAATAATGTGCTGAATCTTAGCTGAATGAGCTGTGTAATCCCTTGGATTTGTTGATCTAATGCAGCATGAGGTTTGTTTTACAGAGAAAATGCAGGTGAGGCTTTGTGTAGCTGACTTGGATAATTGAATGTTGGAGGGAACATTTCTGGCTGGAGTGTCCCCCTGAGGTGTCAGTGAGAGAAAACACAATGTATTTCATACAAAAAGATGTGGTGACAAAAAGCCATGGAAATGGTATCATTTGAACCTGCCAGATGGTGCTAACAGGCACTTTCCCCATCTTGCATTATCACAGCCCCTATGTCGTGGGAAGAAAGCGGGGGACCAGGCCACAGGACGCCTGTGGGGTGTGAAGGAGCTCAGTTCTGTGAAGCAAAGGAAGTCCTCCATGGCATTGCTGTTCCTTCTGCGTCCAGACTGTTGAATGGGCCATGCCCAGAGGATTCAGGCCATTTTTCCAGCAGCAGCAGCAGAGAGAGGGGGTGCGATTACATCGCTCAGGGATGTTCACTACTATCCAGGCTTGCAAGGATCGCTTATCCAAAACCCATGTATGTGAGCAAGTACTAGAGGGGGAAAGAAACCAATTTGAATACCCTGGTCATTATTAGATGAGTAAAAGGGACTCAATTTCTCATTTGCCTGGTCCTGTTAATAAAGTGTATTAGATAACCTGAGGATCTCCTAACCCATTCACTGGAAAAAAGCTCTCATTAAATCTGCAATCAATTACAGAAGTGCCAAGGATGTTGAAAATTAATTTCACTGGGGGTTGACCTTTAAATTTTCTTCTTCGCCTTGAAGGAGAATGGATCAGAGAAGAGTAGGGTAATAACTTTATAGAAAAGAAACAATTACAAATTAAATAATTAAGGTACACCTCTCTAGTGTTGTATTTCCCCACTCCTCCTCTTGCCAAATGCCTGTTCTTCCCACATTTTCCCCCCCTTCCCCGCCCCTAGTCCTAACCACTCTCTCGGGCTTCTCCCATTGATTCTGTTACCCCAGCTCCCCCCATGTACTGCCCCTCTGCCCTGAGAGTCCATGAGCTCTCCACCCACCTTGTCCCCAGATAAAACCACTGGCTACCGGCCGTGTGATCCTCTCTGCCTTTGGGGATCAGCCTGCCAACAGCTCCCCTCTCTCTGCCTTGGGGGAACCATGCTATGTGCTGGCTCTCTGCCTTTGGGAGCCAGCACATGTGCTGGCTGTAGGCTTCTGGGAGCCAGCATGGAATAAAGACCTTCTCCAGCCCCATGAGGGAGCCTTCTCGCCTCCTTTATCATCACCGTGTTGTGGTGTCACAGCCGGCCGGAGCAAGTGAGGGGCAGCCTGGAAGAGGCCACGGGATGCAGCGCGGCTGCTCTCCCTAAGAGACCCCCATGGCGCTCTCCGGGCAGGCTGTGGCTTGCCATGCTACTGCAGGAACCCACACACCACAACACAGCTCTCCTCAGATATAGGATAGCTGACCAGTTAAATGGGAAGAATACGCACAGGACTGAACGTGCACCAGTCATGAAGCCATCAGGAAAGCTGAAGAATAGGAGGATACTTTGGAGGGTGGACACCAAAGGTGCATGGAGATGTCTTCAGGAAGGTATATAATTCAGGAGAAGAGCCTAGATGGGATATATTAGGGGACCACTCAGGTTTCAGGGAAGACACCAAGAGCCGGTACTGGTGAGGTAGCTTAAGATGTCACCAGTGGTAAGGTGTGGTATGAAATGTCCACCAAGAGGAAGAGTTCTCCTGCTCACCCAAGCTCTTTTCTAAGCAACAAATTTAGTGAAATTTAGTTACACTTCCTTGGTTTCCAGGTAAATTGTTGTTTGAGTACAGGAAAAAGAATAGTGTTGGTTACAGGCTCTATTTACTCCCCTGCCAGTCTTCCATGCACACATTTTTTTCTTTCATTCAGTAAGCGAAGGCTTTGGAAGGCTTTCTCTTAACGTCCATAGAGTCTTTGGGCTTCTCTGTAATTTATGAGCTTGTCTTAGGAGCTTGCACATCAGCCTTTGCAACATGAAGACAATGATTCCAGCTCAAGTAAAAACATCCCACGGAATTGGTTCCAAACATTGTAAGAGGCTAACTCCAAAGTGCTTAAAAAGGGCAAATTTATAAATAGTTGGATTTGGGAAAGGTCTACAGGGACAGAAGGGAGAAAGGCGTTTAAGGAAACAGCTGTAAAAGTAAGATCTCTGTAGTAATTTCAGTAATTTCTCTGTTTAGAAGAAACCAAAATTTCAAGAAGGAATTGATCTTGAATTGTTTTGGATTAGATTTTGTTTTTGATTAGTCTGTTCCTTGACGTCTCTGTCCAGAAAAAAAAATTCTGTTTAAATCTCCTGAGTGATACTAAAAAATAAACATTTCAATTTGATTTGAAGGAGTTAAACAATGTGGTCACACTTGAAGACACTATATTAAAGTGCTGACAGATGTCCAGGTCCACTTTTCTCCATAATGAAAGCCCTACTTGAATAAAACCTCAAAGGTTGCTGCCAGATCTCTTCTTTCAGCCTTCTTTCATTACATTTGAGGTTCAGGTTTTGTATAAACCTTGACAGAAACTTGAGAACCACAGTGAAATCCAGACTATATTTGACAAATAGAAATGAGCATGGCTGGGCACTTGTGTCTGAGTGCATTTTGGAGTTTTATGACTCTTTGCAATGGAGACTTCAGTTATCAATTGTGGTGTTCTTTGAAAATTAGTTTGTCTCTCTTTATGTCCCCAGACAAGGGGGTTAGGATGTTTGCAATCTGAAATTCAAATATTTTTATTTCTGTTGCAATATTGTACCCAAAGCTTTCAACACAAATATTTTACTTCTCCTTCATTCGTTTCTCACTCAAAAGTGGGAACTTTTTGCTGTATTTGCTTCAAAGCACTGGTTTTGAAGTAAAATCTTGATTATTTTGTTACAGATGCTCATTCTAACAGTATGGTCAAGCTGGTATGCTTTTTTCATGACCACACTTTATAAGGTCCCACAAAGAAATCTATCTCTTTTACTGTAACTAGAATCTATCACACTTTTTCTGCTATATGGCTTTGTAGCAAGATCTTATCAGCCAAAGCTGTGTTCTTCTATGCCTATTATCTTCCATGAAATCCCTGACTGAGGTTTACTGATCCTTGACTCCTGTTCCAGCTCTGTCAGAAGCAGGGCTTCCCTTTATTTGGAGTGCTCCCAGCAGTGGAAGAGGTGGGTCTGGGGAACTGTTCCTAAGCAGTTACAATGCTGTGGGTGAAATTAGCTGTGACATCCTAAGTTTTTGCACTGAGTGAAAGGTATTTGCAATGCTTCTTTCTGCAAGTGTAGATTAGGTACCTCATACATGCTCTGTTCCTTGGGGAATGCAGATGACATGTCATCTTTGGAAGGCAAGGTAATAATCACTGAAGTCAGGTAGAGAGCTTGTTTTATATGCTGAACAGAAGGGTGTCTCAGTGACTTTGTTAGGGCTGAACACCCCAAGGACAAGAACCACAGGCAGAGTGCTGTGGCAGGGTAGGGAAGGCAGCTGAGAACAAGTCTGGCCTTTTTCACTGATCTGAAAAAAACTTCAGGTATTTGCAATCTGTCTGAGAGTACACAATTCTAAAAATATTGCTGGGATGGACTGGGGGTCCTTGCTGTGATACTGCACCAAATCACTGTGGGATATCTGCAGTATGTGATTATCTCTGTGTTACCTTTTATTAAAACTGCAGAGTCTCTGCTCTTCTGAGATGAAATTTTCCCTCGGCTGTCTCAAAAGGCTTAAGCACGAAGCAGGCTGGGTTGAACACTTTATCCTGAGGTGAACTGTGCTGTTAGGAAACACCCTGTAATTGTACCCGGCCTGCACTGGGTTTTGTCCTGTTGCAGTGATGCATGCCTATGTTTTAGTGTAACTAAACATGAGGGTGAGGGCTGTAAAATGTGAAAAAATTGGTAACTGAACACTTACGGGGCAGGGGGGGGGGGTTGCAATTACTTAGCAGTTTTGGGAATCTTATTTGCTTGCTGTCAGATACTCATCTGCTACCTTTGAAAGAGAACTATTTCTGCTAGAAATTGTTGTGTTATATAGTTATTTTAATGCCTGTGCTTTCTTAGTACTTTTAAAGAGAAGGGACATAGTCTTCTTACTCTTCATTCATTAAAACCTTACTTCTAATTGTGGAAGAGTGGATCTTATCATGACCAGGTTGGGGCTACTCCAATACAGTATCACCCTGACAGCTGAATACCTACAAGTCTACACATTTTCTGCAAATCCATCCACAGGAATCCTAATAAATGAGGCTGTATCTAAAAACTTGGATTCCTGACTGTAAAGGGAACAAACCCAACTGTCAGTCAATAGACATAAAAAGAAATACTGACAAAAAAGCAGGGCATTAAGCAGAAGCAAATTTCAGAATTTGTCCTGTAGAGAAATGTGTATGCTCATGTGAGGGAAAGGGATTCCCAGCTCAGTGAGGCTGATGACATGTGGGGGGGATACATGCCTTGGAAAATGGGCAGTGCAGACATCTGCATGATGGGATCCAAACTGGGGAAAGAACTGCGTCTGAATGCGTTTTGATGCCTCACTACTTGGGGTTATGGACTGGTGCTGGTAGGGAGCACCTGCAGGCATTTATGCAAGAAGCTGTAATCTGAGTAATTAAATAAAAACTCAGTGTTTATTCCTAACACATTTCAGTTAGACTTTATCTTATACTGTTATTTTGGAAATACTGCCAACCATGCTTGAAGTTGTTTTAAACTTAAAAACACAAGCCCCCAAAAATATTGATGGCAGTGCATTACCTGAATTTACTCTTGTGTTGAGCATTTTAAATTTGCTGTATTGCAGCTTTGCTGCAGTTTTATATTTAGTTTGTTCCTAGTGAGAATGCATAAATAGAAGGCCATATCCAAGATTTCTACATAGGTTATCTTAGACATTTTTTCTTTGCTGCTTTTAATAAGTCCTAAGTAATGCTGTAGGTACTGCAGAAAATAAATACTGCATGTTTAATTTTAGGGGAATTATGTAAATATGGCAAAATAACTAGAAAGCAGCAGGGGAGAAAAGGCTGCTGGTTCATATGTTGAAGGCAGGGTAGGTGAGAGACTCTGGGGGTGAACAGGGAGGCAAAGCCCAACAGCTTACATAGAAGAGGGTTTGTAGGGCATGACTTCAAACCATTTTTTGGACCTAGGTTGTCCAGGCAGAAGCTCGGCTGAGCCTAATTCCCTGCTCTGGCGGAATGCTGAGCTGCTGTAGGGCATCCTGCAGGCTGTTCTAGTAATCCTGCTTTCTGAGAGGAGCAAACGTTTTGCAGACATGCCAAATTTAGCTATGTAGATCTCCTCTCAGGAAAGTGAGCACCCACAGCAACCATGTATTTACATTTCCAATATGAAACCTCCCATACCACTCAATTTTTTTCTTTCATTTTAATTTAAGCAATCATCATGTTGCAAATTGAAGCTATTAAATCTTTGCACAACAGGAGCATCTGAGATCTAAAAAGCCAACCCTTACTGGAAGATTACTTTCTAAGCTCCTGTGAGTGAAGGAAATAATGCAAAGGGTTGAGTAACCCTGTCTGTGGAGTTCCTAGAGGAAGTACCGGGAAGCTGGAGAGCCTCACTTGCTTTAAAGTGGTCATCTTCCACTGCACAGACCTCCTGACGTGTGGAGTAGTATCAGCTTGAAATGTACTGTCAGAATTCTCCAGGCTTTCTCTTTTTGTATGCACTGCTTTTGTGTCACTCCTAGATCATACTTTTGCTTGGTACCATGTGGTTTTTATACTGCTGCAAATGTTTTGTGGACGTCTGTTCTCAGTGCTTCTTTTGACTTGTTTTTTTTAATTAACTTGCGTCTGCATGGCAAAGCTCTATTTTTGAGGTCAAACCGATTCTACTGGTCACTTTATGGGAATTCATGAAAAAAGAGTCTGTTGTAAGTCAAACAATGAATTTGTTCCCTGGTACTGTGATTATGTTCTTGTTCAAAAACTTCTGCAACTTTCCTGATGACACTGGTCTGAATTTTCTTTACAGATGACTCAGGGCTTTGCTGTAATACTTGTACAGATCTAATTGGATAATTTACAAACTGTTTTTCTGGAATAAGCTGGAGTCACTTGGCCGTTGGGGGTTTATGCTGGGAAAACAATTTACATTTTTGTTTGTAGGGCTTCGAGGGAGTGCTGAACTTCAGTAGATGTGGAAATAGTTTTTGAATGTTTTACTATGTGTTTCAATACTGCAGTGGGAAGATGCTCACAACTTCTGTAAGAAATGAAAGAAAGAAGCTTTTCCATAATGGGATTCATTGTCTTTTATAAACTCATGTGCTGAAAATTCCTCTCTCTGCAGTAGCTGACTGGAGCAGGGGCACAGATTGCCATTTCACACTAAATGACTTGCATTTAGATGGCTGAAGGTGGAGGGATTCCTCTCTGCCTCTGCTGTTTCTGGGTGGAAGAAGGATTTCAGTTGCAAAGGAAGAATGATTCTCAACAGGATGAAGAAGGGTAGCATTAGGGCATAGAGTAGATTCTAGACTGATTTTTGAAAGCCACAGGGATAAAATTCTGGTAATTTTAATAAGGTAATGTTCTCCTTTTAAGACTGGCTAACTTCAGCTGAGCCTGAGGAAGTCACCTTCCAGCTAGAAGATGTCTGTGGAAGGGAAATGGTGCCCTGAAGTGGAGGGAAAAGATCGTTACCTTGAATAAATATGCAATAGGTAGGACTAGGAGTGCCCAACAACTGACTCCAGACTTTCTTGTGTGCAGCAGACAGTAGAAGCTGAGCCAAGGTTTGCTCAGGGCAGGCACACATTTGAGAGGTAAACCAGGATTTAACAATGAAGTTTGAACACCAGTGCCTCTCACTTTGTTCTGTCACAGCATGATGAAGTCTACACATAATCTGCTCTTTCTGTGATTTAAAACCAGCTTCCTCCGCCTTCCCTCCCTCCTCTCTGCTGTCAGCAGTGGCATTTTCCAGATCCCTTCCCAGGACTTAACTCACATTCTGAGTCTGAGCAGTCCTGACTCTCGGGCCTTGGATGGAGATGCTGTACAGTAGTCTGTTTTATTTACAGGAATGTGTCTGTAATGAGAAATGCCCTCTAGAATTTCCCTCAAAGAATAGTCCAGCTGTTGATGCGTCCTGTTCTCTGGGAGACCCTTGAACAGGGCATATGGATTTTTCACTGCCTTGAGTGAAAACTATACCTGTGAATGTAAATTTCTTCTGAAATTATTATTCTGATTTTATATATCTTCTGAAGGTATATTGGGATCTGTGGTCATTTTCTGTGGTTTGGAGTGCTGGTCTGCTCTTTGTCCTCTGGAAGAGGGAGTTATGATTCATAGTGGTTCTCTGTGAGAAATGGTAATGTGTGATTTATAATGGTATTCAACACACAATTATTGCCCAAATGCTCATTTAAGAGAAAAAACCTAGAAGTGGAGGGGGATGCTCATGCTGAGAGGTTCAAGACAGTCTTCATCATGCCCAAAATAATCTGTGGGTACTGGTGGGAAGGTCTGGAACAGAGATGTGGCTTTCTACTGCAAAATTTGACAGAGGCACCCTATAAGCAGGCCAAGAATCCTTGGGAAAAGCTGCAATCCTTTATGCACCCTCTTGAAGGGGCTGGGCAGGCTGTTGGGCTTCCCCCTACCTTGCCCCCGCTAACTGTGGGGAGTGCCTGTGAAATTCAAACGTGCATTCACAGCATCTGTACTCCTGAGCCTTTGCCTGTGGAAGCTGCAGCTCTTGCTCAGGTCAGACAAAAACAGTGGAGGAGCTGGCCCATAACACTTGAGCACTCTGAATGCATTATGTACTGTGACTTCAGAATGCATCTCCTTCTGCATTTGGATAAAACCAGGTGTCTTCTTAGGTCCATGAGTGGTCTTGGGATAGCTTTGCATCTGACTGCCAGATCAAATGGTTTGGGGCCTCTGGACACTGCTTGGTGTGGGAAGAGCTGTTGCACACTGACTTCTTGGTGTTGATCAGTAATTCCCTTCATCTTGCATTTCTGATAAGATCTCTTTCTCTTTTCACTTAATCCCCTTCCCTCGATGTGTGAGCTAGTGTCAGAATAAAAATGTATAGGTGCCCTTTCCTCTGTCTCCTTCCTGAAAGCTCAATTGGTGCTAACGCCTTGTCTGAGAGAAACAGACCCCTCGGGGTGAATAAATACCTTTTTAATAAAGGGAAAAAATACTTTACTCTCCCTGATGCCAAAGGGCTATGCTTGCAACAGCAGCAGGCAGTCCCTGTCTGATTCTCTGCCAGCACCTCCTTGTCCCAGGGTTTCCTAGAGCGGAGCTTTTGGCTTCAGTGATGTATTACTTGCAAAAATAAGGAATTGTGGCCTTTACTGACTAAGCATAGCAAGTTTCTCGTGTTAAGAATATTTCATTAAAACTTTATCCCCATACGCTGCAAACTGCTCTTGTCGTAACAGTGTTCAGATGTGTATTTAAAGTTGTTGGTGTCTATTGGTTTTGATAACCTCCTTTGGCAACTTACCCTCTGTGCTGAACACTGTATTCATTATCACGAGAAGTTCTGCTTGAGTGCCTGCGTCTCTCCTGGTGTGATTTTTCCTTTGTTTTGGTCTGGTTTTTGTTTTGTTTTGTTTTTTTTTTTTTTAGTGAGAGGCTCAATAAACTCAAACTTATTCCGTGTTGGCAACGGCTTTAGAGTTCTCTGGTTGAAGACCAAACAACTTAAACAAACCCCAGTCATTTTGCCTTATCTCACTGGTGAAACTATGTCTGCAGGAGCTGAATTCATCCTCTTGTTTCTGCTGGTTTAGCTGTTCGTTATTCCCCCTGCCTTTTCCATTCAATGCATCCCAGCCTCCCAGCACAGCTCTTCTTTCCCATGCTTTGATTGAAACTTCCTCCCATTTCAGTTGTGCTTTACCAAGAGTACTTTGTCCTGGGCAGTAAAGGAAAGACACAGCTCCTCGAGGCTGCCTTGTGAAGCCCATGCTGGGAATTCTTGTTCCCATACAATGCCAGCCTTCCCAAGGAAGGCAGTGGGAATGGCACGCACACGTCATCTGCGCCCTGGCAGGCAATGGCATCACTAGGGCTGGGATGATGTCCTTTGTTCGTGCCCTCTCTGGACCTATTTGCATTCATACATATGCTGGGAAATTGTAAGGACTTCATGACAGCTATAACTAATAACACTTCTCAGGAGGAGGTTCCGGGGAGGCCAGTGTTCTTTCCAATTTGGGAGGTTTGCATTTTGTCTTTTTGCTTGCAAATACTTTTACATCAGTCTTGCATTTTTGGTTTTTGTTCTGTTGAGAAGGCATATTTTGAATTCTCAGCAGGATTTTTCTTTATGGTACTCTAGAGTCACAGCCACAGATAAAATAAACATTGAATCTTCAGTTTTTATGTTATCAGCAATCTTTGGTATCTTATTTGCCTTTTCTCCCTAACGATGTACAAATCTATAAAAAGGGCTTTTCCTAATTTTTCACTTAAAATCTTTCACCAGTGGTTGCTACTGCTTTTGACCACTTGCTTCATCCTGCATGTGAGACTGTTTTCTGCTAGGGTAGTGGTTTGAACGACCTGGATGCTGACATCCCTCTGGTATGGACAGATCTGGACTTAAAACCACAATCTGTCTAAGTAATGACACGTATCAGTTCTAGGGGAGTCCTTAAATTGGGCAACTTTGGCATCTTTGTCACCTCACATCTGTGGCTTGAAGATGTGCCAAGCGGAGCTAAGTTCAGCAAACCACATCCTTTACTTCATCCTTGTGTATTTGGAGGAGTAGTTTCTGGGTGTTCTTGTGTCCTACTCTGCTTCTCTGATTAAGTCTATTGATGAAAATCTATTTATGATGCAAGTGATACATTCTTGCATGTGTTCTTGAATATTTGTCCATCATTAATTTTCAGTTTTATCCAACCTATTGCTGAAAATTCAACGCCTAGAGATGTAAAATAAGGGAATGTGGAGGTTTCAATAGTGACTTACAACATAAATCCTTGAATTCACTTTTTTTTTTAAATTTTCCCGGGCAAGAAAAGATGACATTAGGTAGGAGTAGAATTAAGGAGTTACGGTTCTGGCTTGCTTGATGCATGGAAGATAATAATTTCAGAACTTCCCAGATTCCAGTTTTCTACGGTCTATCATTTGTCATTTCAAATGGATCAGCATCCTGTCAGTGATGCAGTTTTGCTCCATTATTGCAAGAACAGCATGAGTCAATACGAGTTCAAGCAGATAAGCAACACTTCAGTAATGTCAGCAGACAGAAACAGCAAGTGCTGCCTGTGTCAGTCCAAGGTTTGGCTGAAGACCTGCTCACTGCTGCTTCTTCCAGCCTCTTGCTGTCCTGAAAACCAGACTGACCCTTTTCATGGGTACCTGAAGTGCTGCCAATGTCCAAAGATGACCAAAGTACTGATTTCTATCAAATTTTGTCATCACCAGAAAAGAACTGTTTTGTTACCTATGGAAAGATTACGACTTAAAAAATGGACTACTCTTAGTTGTGGTCTTGCCTTTGCTATGTGAAGTAATTTTCTAGTTCCTTGTAGTTTTATTTACTTTATTTCCAACTGCAGTGGAATTAAAAGTGGGTTAAAAAAGAAAAAGGCACTTTTGTTTTCTGATTATTACAGTATAACTGTTGCATAATACTCTAAAATTTCCCCTGGAGTAAATGGTGCTGTTGCTGTGAGACAAATGTGTCTCATACTCTGGAGTGAACCTTCAAGTACCCAGCACGGGAGAGTCCCAATAACCTCACAGAGCAGTGAGGAAGAGAACTGGGAAGAGAAATCCTTGGGCTGCCCATGCTAATGGCCTCTATCTTCTGCGTGACTTGCAAAATGATAAAATCTGTATATTTTTTTTTCTAAATGACAAAAGAATCTGACTCTTTTATCCTCTTTCTCTAATTACCTTACATCTGTACCTTGCTTGATTTCAGTCTTAATGCAGCAAAGCTTTTTAAGCATGTTAAATAGTCTTCCTTAATCAGATCCTTGGGTTCGAATTCAAATACTCCCAGAGGCCTTTTTTTTCTGGTTTGGACTGTGTTTCCACATTTCCAGACAGAAGCAAAACATGGTAAAATTTTTGCCTATTTGGCGTGCCTCACAGAAACCTCTTATCAGTGTTTGAAAGCATTTGGGCTGGTTTTTTCCAAGTACTGGCAATAAAATTGGTCTGGTATGTAGGTACAGTCAGGACAGACCTTTCCATAGGGCTCAGGAGCTGCTGCTCACACTGCTTACAGTGCTCCAGGGTGAGCAGCAGACATGCAGCTGTGTCCCACTGTCTGCCCTCACTGCTGGGAGGCTCCCCAGGGTTCTCAGATCCTACTGTCTATGAACTGGCAGCACCTTACATATGCAGCCACCTCCCTTTCTTCCTCTTCCAAGGCAAAGGACTTGGAATCTGACTATGTGCTTTAGTTTTCATGCCACTTCAAAGCTACTGCAGGAAGCTGATTTGCTGTTTCACCACCCAAAGTTCGTTCCCACCATCCTCCTGTGATTGTACCAGCAAATGGTAGCCCCTCTCCTGTTCTGCAGTGCCTCCGTTTATATTTGATGCCAGACTGGGTTCTGACAGACTTTGTGTGGTACAATTAGTTCTCACTGCAGGCAAGTGTCAAGCACATTTAGCCTGTTCTTCCCATGTGTATGACCCTCCCATGCCCCTGCCCTTCCTCAGCATCTCTCTCCCTGGTCTCCTTCTCCAGCTATTTTGCTCCTAAGACTTGCACCCATCCACACACAAGAATCTCAGACAGGATGCACAGGAATCCTGGCACTTCTAAACAGTTTCTGTATTGCCTCTGCCACTAAGCAACGTTTCTGCCATCTTCATCTCTGTCTTCTCTACTGAGGCTGCAGAGCAGAGACCCTGTCTCTCTTTTCAAAGATGATTGTGGTTTTGGCTGAGCCCTGCAGGCCTCTGCATAATACAGAGTAATATTTGTTCTAATTTAGTTAACTATTAGTATTCTCTTGATGTGATGCAGTCTGCACTGAAATTTTTGTGTTGTTATTGCCGAACAACTTGGTGCTACTGAAGAGCAGCCCCATACCTGTTAAGAGGGGTAGTTCAGGCAATGTTGAAGAGTGTGTCATGATGTGCAGCATATTTCTTCTATGGTAAATCTGGATAATTTATACACCTATAGAACCCCCTCTATGAGAATCTGTGTGCTTTTAAAGGAGCTTTATGATTCTGCTCAGGTTTTATAGAATTGTATGGGTGTTGTCCATATTCAAAATTTTATTGGTCATCTTCATTGTGACAGAAAATGGAGTTTTGCTTTTATTGGTGTATAATGGTGGCTGGTATATGTCACACCACTCACAGTAAAAAAAAAAAAAAACAAAAAAAACAACCCTACTTTGAAGCAGGAGACTGCTGTATTTCATATTTCTACTGCCCCAAGGAAATAGCTTAATGTTGCTTTACTGCTTTTGAAAAAAAAATGTTCTGGCTGGATTTGGAGCTGAAGTGGACTGTTGTATCCCTATTTCACATTAATGAAGCTAAACTGTAAGGAAGAGCTGCTTCTATGCTTGTCACAAATCTGTGGCAGAGCACCACAGGTTATGAAGTGCAGATGAATACTGAGAAAGTCTCTCTCTAATAAAAAGTGTGGAACCAATTTCACCACCTCTTTGTCCATAGAATGGCCAGTGGGCATACAAGACAAAAGGCATCCTGAGATAATTGATACAGGTGAAAAGAGCACCCAGAGTGACAGTGGCAGGGAAGTCATGCCCCACATCTGAGAGACACGGTACATACCCAGATTTGCAGGCTGCAGCTCCAGAGAGCAATTCTTATTCTTCCCCTCGTGTTCAGATTCCCTTGTTCACCTTGGGTCCTGTTGCAGCTTGTGCTGAAGTTGAGAGCAAAGTCCTGGCTGAAGGCCTCAGGGCAGGTTTCATCCTTTACCTCCCCAGCCATTGGCCTCTGGGGTTGAAAGGAAGGGGGTGGCTTTTTCCCACTAGTCTCCTCTTTTCTAGAATGCAGCAGGTACTCTGGAAGCCAGGTAGGCTTGGGTTTTCCATATGTTTATGGTATTTAACATGTCAGCTCTGCATCTCATCTGGAAATTTGAGGTGTTACTGTGATATTATCATCACAGGTAAATGGGCAAAGGATTCTTGGCTCAGTAGAGGGTTCCTGTTGGGTTTGGCCATTGGCATCCCCTGCACGTGTTCTGTTGGCATAATCTTGTCTGAGCACATCGCAAGTGTGCCCAGAGTTTACTTTTGGGATTCATCAAACACATCATTAAATTACTTTGGCAGGTTAATTGAAGGAGCTACATGAGTTCAGGTGTTAGGATGAGCTGAGTGTTAATCCCATCGGTGTGTTCTGAAAGCTCCTCTCAAAATCAGTAAGTAAGCAGTTATTTTCCCCTTTTAAATAAATATTGCCACAAAGGGCCCTGTCCCTGCAGGTGTAGACAATGCTTCTTGGGCAGTTGTGTGAAGGTATCTTTTGGAGGAGGACATGAAAGGGCAAAAAATACACCCAAAGCAAAACATTTTTATAGAGCAAGTCAGATTAAAATCAAGCAGGTTGTGGAGGAAATGATGCCTGTAGTGTAGTGTACTTTAATTCATCTATTTTAGGTTTGCATCACTAATTAATCTCTTTTATGGCTCACATTACTGCATGCAACTGCATATTTCCAATGTGATAGCTTATCCTAACTGCTAGCATATCCTTATAAAATAAATAAGCAGTCATTTCTGCCTGCAGTTCTTCTCCCTGGATTTCCAACCTGCCAGTGACTCCTCTGAAATGCTGAGTAGCTGTGGTGGGAGACAAGAGCCTCTGCATGATCAGAAATAACTTTTAAGAGCAACAACTGGAGCTTCTGGCTATTTGAAGGATGTGATCCAGTAACATCCCTGAGCAAAAGACTTCCTTTTGGGAATTTTAACTCTTTAAATCACCCCTCTCTGATGACTAATATTTGTGACAGAGTCAGTCAGTGTAAGATGACCAGGCAGTGTGATGGTTCTCACCATAGATGGAGACACCATGATGCAAGTGAGAGTGAACATGGAAATGCCAGAACTGACTGTTCTCTTGGATGTTGCTATGATAAAATCCATCTCCCCACAGTCAAGTGTTTGCACAGCCCTAGAAGAATCCAGGGTTGGACAAAGTGCTTTAAAGTTGATTCATTTGCTTTTTAAAAAAAACCCTTTGGAAGGAAGTCTTGCTTCAGCTGCAAATCTATTGGGTGTCTCTTCTTCCACTCCCAGCTGTGGTATCTGGTGTGAGGTGCAGGACCAGACTCAGCCTCTGAGCGCTGCCATAATCTAACTTCCAAAAGCAAAGGTATTG
Organism: Machaerirhynchus nigripectus; assembly: GCA_013397975.1. Lineage (NCBI taxonomy): Eukaryota > Metazoa > Chordata > Aves > Passeriformes > Dicruridae > Machaerirhynchus > Machaerirhynchus nigripectus. The sequence continues at coordinate 502,310 of VZRQ01009389.1, read as the reverse complement.
ATGATCAGACATCACTTTAAGCCTACTCTGCCTTTATGACAGCAAATGAATGGGTCTGTGGCTGGCAGATTGTTGGATTAAAATACTCTGACACCCAGTATTTTATCAAGAGGGAAGGGATGAGATTGATCAGTCTGGGTAATCTGAATGCAGAGACTGTTAAATGGAGCAGTAGGAAAAAGAAGGCTTCCATGTTTCTGATAGGGTCTTAAAGGAGGCTTTGCAGATCCTGAGGAACCCTTGATATCTGGCTGGAGAGAAGCTGAGAAAAATTAATTGCTGCTATGTGACGCGAGGCCCTTTCACTGCCAGCGGTGTGCAGCATGCTGCCTCTGAGAGAGTGAAGAGGGAAACAAAGCATGCGGGTGAGATGCACGACAAATTAAACCTCTGGACAACCCCGTGTCAGTAAATCACTTGCCTCAAACACCAGTACTTCATTCCTCAATATGCCATGAAATCGTGTAAAAGCAGGGCTTCACGTCCTGTGTATTTGAAGCTGAAGCTTTACTTAAATGCAGAAAATAGCAGATCTTGGGAAAACTCTGCAGGGCCGTTCCATACCACAGGGCGTACCTGAAAGTGGTATTGGAGTCAAAGCATCCCACGGTTGAGGTGGAAGTGGGGAAATACCTATGCTATGGTATTTGGGTACATGGAAATTTGGCAGGTTATATTGAATCTCCACAGAAAATCAAACCAAGCTCCATCCACAGGGGACCAGCCTCAGTTCTATACATCTGTAGCAAGCTGGGACCTTTCAGTGCAATGTAAGGTCCCTTTCTAGACCCTCATATATGAAAAAAATTGTTTAATTGTAAAAAACTCTCATTAGTTACTAAATACCCAAGGTAACTATTGCTATACTGTGGCTAAGGGTAATGCAGCATTCCCAAATAAATTATGTATGTGCTGGAATTGGGCCAGAAAGAGCACTTTGGGCAATCTTTCCTCTGCCTCCCTGTGCTGTCCCCACTGCACAGCCCCCCAGAGAGCCCAGGCAGATGCAGCCCATGTGTTTGGATAGATTTGCTCCTTTGCACTTCCTTTGTTAGGCAGGGCAGAAGTGGAGAGGATCTCTGTGTGTGCATATGTGTATTGTCAGGCACATGAAGGAATTCAGTGTCTTTGTTAATGCCGTTTTATTAGAGGACTTAAAACACAACTATGAGCTCTCGAATGGGCTCAAAAACTCAAATTCTTCTGCCTCTTGCATCGTTTTGTAATAGTGCATGCTCAGAAGTCCTGTGATTAAGGCAGTAAAACGTGACTTCCAGCTGAAGCTGAATTGTAGTGTAATACTCCTGCAGACTCCTGGGTGTTGCTTCATGGAAACACAGTTCTAGGTAATTGCCTGTGTTTTCCAAATGGTGTTAAATTTCAAATCCAGATGCAAATTCTGGTAATGCCCACTGTCCTTCAGGCTTTAACAGAACCACCAGCTCCAGCCAATTGCAGCCACACATAAAAGAAAACTGTGCAAATAGCTGTGTTATGTATTGCCTCTTGTATGAAATGTTGGTGTATTTATGATGCAGGGATGCAGGTAGGAAGGAAAAGGGGTGAAGTGGGTGGGCACAGTGTTGGACAGCTGCCCCTGCACAACTGACTGCACTCAAGTACCCATTGTAGGCAAGGGGAGTTGAGCAGAGGGATATCCCCACTGTAAGTTCAAGGAAACTGTGCTTTGGGTTTGCTTTATTTCAGAATGAAAGTTTGGTTGTAAACTGGATAAAGTCCACTTTGTATTTTACCAGTAGCATCCCTGAATCTGCAGGGACAAGGCAAACGGGGGAAAAACAAGAATATAGAGGGCTTTCTCTTAACAGAGATTGTAGATCAGCAGTAAACAAGTGCAGACTGTTTTTGAGGGTTTGCTTTTGTGCACCAGAGGCAAGCTCTCATCCCTGGATGTCCCTGCCAGGATGTAAGCTGAGAGCTCAGAGCTGCTTCTCCAGAGGGTCCTTGAACAGCCTTCCACCAGGAGTAGCTGGTTGGGGCTGTGCCTGGAGAGCTCTGAGACTCCTGACCTTCAGCTCAGCTCTGGGGTTTGATCTCCTCTCTACTGTGGAAGAAACTTTGTCTGGTTTGTTTTACTCAGTCAGCACAGAATGTGCACATCTCTTTTTTCTAGCCTGAGACTGTTCTCATCTTTAAGTCTTGCTGAACAAATGAGATATTGTTCACTAGTTCTGAGAGCTGTTTGTTAGTTAAGAAAAAAGAAAAATCTCCTTTTTCTCTTGTAGCAGAGAAAGTTAATTGTAGTTACAACTGGGTTTACACTATCTTGTGTAAAAAAATTCTAATAAATATTTAACACTAACAAAGTTCAATACGCGCTCCAGCAGCATTGCATCTGTGTTTCCTATGCTCTTTTTTTAAGCTTGGCATACAAAGTACCATTTAAATACCATGGTGAAAAGGGCAAGTATTCGATTTAATGCCTTTGAAATAATTCTGGAATTAAATCCTGGGCAATATATCTCAGTCGAGCAGTGTTGCATGTAGCCACATGCAGCTAATGAGCCATCAAAGGCAATGCTTTAAATCCCCATTCATACAGTACACAGATCCTTTATTTCTGCTGTCATAACATAAATCATCAACCTTGATTCTAAATCAAATACAGGTAAAAGAAAAAAAGGGGAAAAAATAAAACAGGAGGAAAAAGGAGGGAGTAGCTTCGTGGCTAATTGGAAAGAAATATGAAACAACAGTGTGGGCTTCTTTCAACACCATTAATCACCTCTGCTGGAACATCCTTCACAACCCAAGCTTTTCTTGTCCCCATTGCTATTTTTCCTCTTTAACATGGTACAAAATGTACATAATAGTTGTTTTTCTTGAAAGCCATTTCTCTCATGCTGTGGTAGAAGGGCTCAGAGTACAGGCCTGTCACAGATCCCTTTGGGCTTGGCAGGGCTGCAGGTTTTCTGCCTTCACCTGGTGCCATGAACTCACCAGTAAGGACACGGCTGCTCCTGCCTTGTGGGCTGTGGGGGAAAGATGCTGATGTTTTCTACACAGTCCAGCACAGCACAGCTGAGACACCAAGGATGTAATGCAATGAATGTAAGAATCTGGAATGGGAGGTGGGGGGAAGAGGATATTTGTGTGCAGAGTCAAGACATGGGTTCTGCCAGCACTTCTCCTACCTCGTTTTCCCTCAGGCAAGGTAAACATATGCAGCAGCTTTAGATCCATGCTGGTTGCCCCCAGGCTGCTTAATGGCCAGTGTAAAATGAGTGATGGCTGGTAGCCAGCTCCATAACCATGAGCATTCACCTTGCTAAAATCCTTGAGATACTTGGAAGGAGGAGAAGTCTCTGCTGAGGGCTACCCAGGACTCCTGCTGACCTCGAGCAGAGGATCAGCACTGGCAAGGTATGGATAGCACCAGTGACCTTGGCCACCTTGATTTTCACAGGGACTATGGGGACTAAAGTAGGTTATTCCCACCCTGTTTTCCAATTGGTTAAGCTACTTGCCACGAAAACAGCTGAATGGGTACTCAGTGTGTATAATTACTACTACTACTACCACTACTAGGTACTATTATTGTTATTATTTTAAAGGTGAGAAGTCACTGCACCTAAGCAGGCTGGTAGCTGTGAAGTGAGGGGCTGTGTACTCCACATACGCCATGCCCATGTCTTTTCTTGGCTGGTTTCTGTTTTGAACAGCTTCATGGGGAGGGGTTTTAATGACTCATGTCAGAGATCCTTTAATTGCATGATGCTGATGGAAACTGGAAAATGAGCAGCTGTAACAAGCACCATTGTGTTGGGTGAAAGGGGTTTGAAGGCTCACAGGTAATGCTTGCCTTAAAACGCCCAAGGTAAAAAAAGGGGGGAGCAGGGAAAGGTTGTTATTGCTGGTACAGCTGCATCAGTGTGGCACAGAGGAATTAATCTGTGCTGAGATGTCAGGGAGGGGATCAGTCCTGGAGTTGTGTTGGAATGCTGTGGCTCAGTGTCTCCATGCTGCTCCCACGTGCACAAAGCCACGTGCAAATGCAGATCACATTCATGTGTGGAAAGGTGCTCCTTTGCAGTATTCTCAAGTGGTGACTGAAGAAGCCTGAGTAGGAATTTGTAACTACAATAGTCCTTTCAAAAATAGTTAATAATCTAGTAAGCAATAATGAAAAATACTTAAGAGAGTGGAGGAGAGATCTGTATAAGTCCTTCAGCCTGCTATGTTAACCAGGGTATTCCCAAACTCTTATTGTTTACCTTTGTAATGTAATTTTTGAGCAAAACAATGTTTTTACATTCTTATTTAAATGTTATCATCAGCTCTGACTAACGGAATGCTTAAGAGGTTATAGCATTTTAGCAAGCTTTGAGTTTTCTCTGGTTTTGATCTTCAGGCAATATGACTCAGATTTTTGTCAGATGCTTAACTTTCTGGCAAAAGAAGTATAGAAAATAAATCAAGCTTTACCATTATAATTAAAATATCATTTTCTACTTTAAAGTGTTTTTGTCTATGTGTTTATATAGCATACACAGACTCTGCAGGTTTTTTTCTTACGGTGAAAATTCTATTCAGGTCTTAAAAAAACCCCTGGTCCTCTGTATTCAGCATACATTAATGTGATCAATAGAGAAATTTTCCACATTCCATTGCAAATATTTATAAACTATGCACCACTGCAATTTACTCTAAAATGTATTTTTCTCTCACAAGGGTTTCCTGTTCGTCATGGTATTTATCCAACTGGAAAACACTGAAAAACGGGAATGTGTCAACAAAACAAGCTAGAAGGATGCAAATCATCCTCTTTCTTTCCCTCTGTGGGAATAACGTGAATATTTATAGATCTGGAAAGCTTACAGGAGTCTGTAACAACTAAGAGCAGAGCCAGTCTTTGTGCTGATGCCATTTCTTGCTTTGACCTGAACATTCATCAGTTAGGAGCTGTAGCACCAAGGAGACTGAATCAAATCAGTCATCTGTATTTAAGCCAAATTTGTGGGTGTTTTTTCCATTAAAATTGCAGTAGAGCAGGGAAAAAGTTGCAGAGCCCCACAAGGGTAATGATGTTTGCAGCACATGGCAAAAAAGACACTTGAATGCCATTGTCCTGGGGAGGGGGAAGAAGGTGGCTGCTTGTTTTTAAACATTGCTGTGAAGTTGCCTGGGGCAAACACAAGACCTATTTGACAGGTTTGTCTGGGGCAGCTAGGAGTGCTCCCGTGTGGAATTTAGTGGTGATCCCAGGCCTTGGAAGCCGTCATCTTTTGCCAAACTGTTTTATGTGTAAGGTGGGTAGGATTTTATGAGAAGTGAAAGCATGCTGATAACACAAAAGAGGCGGTTCCAGTGAGCTCCTCTCACTTATTGAAGCCAACTGATGGAGCGGGGAAAGGAGGAGGGTTAACACAATCTGGTGGGAAAGCAGAGAACAGAAAAACCACTTCAAAGCAAAGGCTGAGCAGGGGTCAGGAGCAGTGTCAGGTCCAAAGAGAAATAGAGAGGGGAAAACCTGAACTCCCCGTGACTTCCCTGACAAAGAGAGCAGTGTTGGGTACTAGAGGGAAGAGGGGAGGCTGGCTAAAATGGACACACCACAGCGAAAACATTAGAGAAATCTGGAAGAAAGAAAACTCATTGTGATTTTAAAAGCAGGGAAAGGAAGAAAAGACAAGCAGGGTATCTCACAAAATAAACCAGTGAAAGCTGTCATGTTGTCTTGTCTTTTCTGAGTTTCCAGGAAGCAGGTAGGAGCAGAGCTCCTGAAAGCGAGTGGGAATGTGCACGTGTCTTGTGAGAAGAGATGCAAGGTTGGGGTTTAGCATAGCTCATTCTTCATATAACTCTCTCATGCAAAGGTCATATTGGAGTTTGTTGTTGTTGGCTTTAGGTCTGAAGGCCTAATTCTGTCCCGTGACTGGGACAAAAGTCACTCTTTCTGTAATGTGCCAACAGCGTGATTTAAAGCTGCAGGATAGATCCTCAATTCCTTGTTCATATATAGCCAAAACTAATCAATAAAATATATTTAAAGACTCACTTGGGATCATAGATCTTATAAAACCCTTCTAGAATGTTTAATTTTTACCAAAGTGTGTTGCCTGAGGATGTTGTGTGGGCATGAAGCAACTGCATCTTACAGCAGTAAATGGTCACAGAGGAACTGGGAAGCTATCTGTTACAAAATGTCCGTAGTAAAATTATGTGTTGTCTCAGGATGGAGGTAAAGCAGCCTCAAGCAAAGAACATAGGGCAGGAAGAATGGATTGAGTTAAATCTGGCTTTGGAAAGGGAGAGGAAATAAGTGTCAAGTGTGACACAAGATGGGCTGGGGTCACATCTCCACAGCTGACTGCTGTGTCCATATGCAAAGGCTGGTAGGAAGTGGGGTGTAGGGCCACGTCTGTGGCCACACGTCCAGCTTCGCAGCAGGCATGACAAGCATTCCCTTCAGGAAAAGTCTGACTAGCTGATACCAAAGCAGAGAGAAGGTTCCTAGTGACTTGTGCTGAAGCACTGGCCCTTTGCCTGGCTGCTGGCAAGCTCTCAGAAGGTCTGGGTTTCCAGGGCCTGCTGGCTCAGTGCCTCTCAGCCATTCAGGCTGCTCCTGGCTCCAGTATCCACAGGTTTAGGATAGACGTGTCCCAGCAGCTGCCTGGGTTGAGGGTACCCAGCTCCATGGTTTCCATTTGGAGAAGCCAGCAGTCTGGCAACCTCTGCTGCACCCTTCTGACAGCCTGGGAACAGCCTTGGGGACACCTGGCTCCGTCTCAGGTTACTGGAAAGATGAGCTGCCACTCAGGGGACCAAAAAATAGGAATCTCAGCTGTTGTCTAACTTGGAAAAACTTAATATTGTTTTGATGGGTTTTCTTTCTCATTTCATGTCTATAAAGAATGCTCTAATTTCTGGTCTTCTCTCAAAACAGAATGATGATAATTTTGTTCCCAACTTCCCATGGACTAAAGTTCAGTCATTCTGCCCTCCAGATTAATCAGATTCTCTTCTGCATGTCTGTTGTCCAGACCACAGTCTCTGCTTTTTCTGTGCTTGTCCAACTGATCCCTATGGCCGAGAACAACCCCAAAATACAGTAAGATCTTATGGTTAAGAGAAAATTCCAAGTTAGGGAGCAAACTGACACAGAAAAATTCAGTGTCAGAGAACATCAGTTGTGTTAATAATTATTGAAGGAGGGAGGATCAGTATGGAAGATTGTGGCTTCCCCTCTCATTGTGATGATCTCTGAGCCAGAATCTCAATGATGAGGTCATACTGTCCCCAGTGAAAAGGTGAAATACATAAACATTTAAGACAATGGCTGTGCACCAGTGTTTTGCAGTACATTGGTTGTCATGAAATCTTCAGTTACAAGAGAGTTAGGAAGGACTTTCTTGGTTTGTTTTAATGGTGTGGAGTGCTAGATACCTGCAGGAGGAAAACATGCTGTGTGCTCAGAGCAAATGCATGGATCTTGGAGATTGTTGGGTGTCTTGACCCTGGAAATAACACCTGGGATTGTAGTTACATCATTCCTGTGCAGACGATAGCCCTGTCCAAAATCTTCAGCTGTCCCCTTGCTGGTGTGAGTGTCCTGGCTCAATTCTCTCTGCCTTTCCTTGCTACCAGGGGAAGTGGTAACATGCTCAAGAATCTCATCTGTGCCCTGGGTGACATGCCTTGTCCTGGGATTGCCAGTCTGGTGCCTGCAATAACTCACAGCAATCTTAATCTGTGGCTTTTGGGAGCTGATGAGGTTTGCACCTTAGAGTTGCAGCACCTTAGGCATGAAAGGATGTTCTGGAGAGTTTATGCTATATCAAAAAAAGGAAGGATTTGATTCAAAAATGCCCCTCCACATTAAGAAATTCAGTTATTAAATGCCCTCCATTGCAGGGGGTCTGTGATAGAGCTTTTGGGAATTTAAATTAGTAGGTCAGGTTGGCATGTCATGAGTGCCCCTTCTCACACTGCAGTATTATTTTTAATCAAACTGTTACAAAATAATGCTTTTAAAAGAAAAAAAAAAGCCACTTCAGGAGAACACTGTGTCTTGAAGTACCCCAAATAATAACGCTGCTCCAAATTCCTGCTCAGTGTGTGGTGAGGAGACCAGGACAAGCTTGGGACTTGCTATTATGAGACCTGAGCCACCACCACTGGTGAGAAATGGAGTAAGAAGGGTGGAAGGGAGTCTGTAACAACACAGAGGCAAGGCTGCTGTCTAAAACTGGCCCTTTACATAACCTGGGGTGTCAGCAATACTTTTGCTGGGGTTTATTTTAATAGCTCTCAGTAGTTAGGACTGATTGGCAGTGGCGGGGCTCATACCCTGCCTTGGAGGAGCAGCCTGGAGCAGACAGTGGCACTGTGAACCTCCACACCCTGCCACCAGGATGCCCAGCCCTGCCACCAGCACACCCAGACCCGAGGGGACTGCATTCCACTCATCCACCCGTGCCCTTTGGCTCCTACTCTCCCTGCTGAGCCTGGCAAAAAGGCCTCCAATTACTTCCAATTGCAGTGACGGTTTTGCACGAGGTTGGACACCGTCACTGCGGCCGGGAACGAGCAGCCACCTCATTAGGCCACTGCTGCCTGTCAGTGGTGGCTGCTCTGTCACAGCTAACGGGGCTCTGTGTTGCACAGATCTGCATCCCCACCCCAACTGCATGGAGACCATCATCCAGAGGTGGTCAGAGACCTTTGTGTGGCCCCCGCTGCACCCACATGCTCCTCAATCCTGAGGTTTTTTTCTTTACAGGGAGCAGCTTTGTATAAAATTGAATGGTCCAAGGACAGATCCAGTCCAAGCCAAATTAAGTTGTTACCCCTGACGTGGTGAAGAAGCACTCCCCTTTTCATTTTTATGTTGTACCTGCAAAAAAAGGCTTGTCAGCAATATAGTACAGCTTGAGTTTGTTCAGGTTAGAAGAAATCTGGGGATTAGTGGGTTGTCTGAGGGATGGATACATACACAAGCAAACAAGGGTTGTGGAAGGGTGGGAAGCTGGAAGAGAAGGAGTAAAATCGTGTGGAGGAGAGCTGGGCTGATCTCCCATCCCCAGGAGAAAGAACCTTAGTTCTAGTCCCTACTATTATTGCACCTAAAATCGTGGCTAAATAGTCTCAGAAGAGCTGGGAGAAGGAGCCAGAGAAGTGTAACTTACCATAGCTTCAAAAAGCTACAGTTCTAGAAAGAATAGCATGTTCTACAGAGAATGGCAGCACTGAGAACAGCTCTCTTCCTTTTGTGCAGCATAACTACACAGGGATGATTTTTGTGCTGTAGATTTTAAGTCTCTCACTGAAGTTTGACATGTCCAAAAGTGAATGGGGTATATGCATCTGATTTGAGGAACAGGATTTTGCACTCCCTAAGATCATACATTCATTTCAGAAATGGTTACTTAGGGAAAGTATTATTGCTCACCTTGTTCTTGCAGAAGTTTTAGTTGCATGTCTTCGTCAATTAAAAGTTGCAGAATGTGAACACAGCTTTGGGGTACCCAGTTATGAGCTCTGTGTGTCTCAACACACAGGGACATGTTAATCCCACTTCTGATGGCCTCTAAGCAGCTGTGTGCCTGCTTGCAGCAGCTTCGTCAAATGTAGTCACAGAGATGTTTCAGGAGTCTTCCCTGTTCTTTGAGGCATTCGGTAACACAAATGCTTCTTAAAATGGTCTTGCTCTAAATACCCCTGAGGTCACTGCTTTGCAATTCAAAAGCAGGCAGTAATAAAATACTCCTAGAATGTAGAAGCTCTTTCTTGACCCTGCCAATAAACTCTTGAATTATTTGCACATTGCATTTAATTCTTTTATTACAGCAAAAAGAAAGTTCAGCTGATGTGCTCATTTAAGCAAGATGTTAGTGTCACTCTTTTCTACTCTGTGGTGCTGAGTCCATCCTTAGTCTCTAGGAGTGTGCTTCTCGATGCAATTGGATTTGGGTTGTTCATTGATTGGTTTTTATGACCTTCCTTCTATTCCAGCTGTTCAGTTCCTGGGGGCAGCAGAAGGTTTCCTCTGGAGACGGGTCCATGGGACATTCTGTCCCCTTCTCCCTTCTGTCATTGCCTTCTGCTCCCTCTTCTGTTTCTTCTTCCTTTGTAATGGCTGTTTAAGGAGGAAGGGGCCATTGGTGCTTACAATACACTGGACCCTCAGCTGGGATTGTTGCTCTTCATTTTCTAGAATTGCTGTGTAGTGCTGAAAGAATGTGAGCAATATTTATGGTATTGTGTATTACAATAGCAGCCAGAGACCCAAAGCAAACACAAGTGCCTTTGTGCTTCCCATCATGCAAACAAAAGTCCTACACCATGAAACATCAAAATGCATAAGACAAGCATTGAGTTGGGGGATATCCAGTCACTGGGAGTTTCCCACTTCTTAAGTAGCTGCATTTTGAGACTGCTATTCTCTCTGTAGAGCTGGAATAATAATTTCCTCTGTCCATGTTGTGTTTAAATCTTTGTTATATGTTAAAAGTTTGTCTGTTCTGGTGTTGAGCAACAATAAAAAACATTTAATTTTATTTTTCCTTTTAATATCCCCTTTTCTCTGAGACTGTGTTTCCATACATTCACTTTCTCCTCACCTCCCTCTCTTTTGTTTAAGCACAGACCCACAGCAAATCCATCAATCCCAAACCAGCCATTATACCTTTTTTCCTCTTGAGGAACGCATTTATGTGTGTAGCAAGGTCACCACGCTCACTAAAGACTGTGTGTTTAAAAATCTGTGTGATTGCTCACATTTACATAACCAGATGTAAAACTGACTGAAACACCTTTCAAAACATCACTGGAAACCTGTGCTTTGCCTTCTGTTTTGTGTAGGGAAACCAGACTTAAAATAGTGTGTTGTCTTCCTTTGGAAACTTTTTGCCTTTTATGTTGATCTAAGCTGAGGTATACTTTTCTTGAGGGTAGGTTAATGCACTGCAGGACTTGGGACAGCCCAAAGCTCTGGGGGTCTGGAAAAGTCAAGCATGGACTCATGAATTTTACCTCTACAAAAAGCTGCATAATGCTCAACAGACTCAAGAAGTATTTTATACTGCAGAACTTAGACCACATGAGCAGAGAGTGAAAGATGAAGGGTTACTTCAGTCTTGGAGAGACTGTCCTAAGCAGGAAGAGACAAGACATCACAGAAATTAAAGGATGGCTCCAATGGGGTGTTAGTCAGCCTCCCCTGCACTCTTCAGCTGCCAAAACCTTAGGAAGCTGAGAATATTCCCATCCTGAGAAACTGAACTGTAATGCAAAAAAAATCACTATCTTCCACAGAGAAATTTGCAACTTTTACATTGATCATATTCTGAATTATATTATGAGGCCTTTACATCTGGCAGCTGTATTGGGGTGACCACAATGAACAGTTGAAGTATAATGACAGTTCATCTGGTAAGCTGGAGTTGTGTTGTCAGCTTAGCAAAAAACTGATAAAAAAGGTAAAACATTGTCTTTCTTTTCTTTTGCATTTAAAAAAATAAAGAAGTCGTGAAATTAAAGTAGGTGACTGAAGGTACTGTAGTACTTGCAGATATTGGGATCATGTGCTGCCCTGTGTAAGAGAAGGACCCTCTTGCCCTGAGAACTGGGCAAGGCCTATCAGTAGTGTGTATTTGACTTGTAACTTCCTGGAGACCAGTGATAACAAGGGGTACTCAGAGTTCCAATTCCAAGCACAGCCTTGTTCAAGACCCTGTGGGTGAACGTAAGCCATAGTTGGTGTTTTTACCTGTAAAACAGCTCAGCTGAAGAGCAGATTCTTGGCTTGGCTTTCTCCCACTTGAGGTAAAGAACATCAGCCATTGTTCTCTGCCAGCAGAATGCCTGGGAAATAGGGTACGCCTGGTTACCAGAAACCTTTGATGGATCTTTTCCATCAGTTAAAGACTACATCAAGAGCTGCATTTTTCTAAATCTGGTGTAGAAAGTGTATGGACAACATTTGAAAAAGGCTACCTGGCAGTTAATGCTGGTAAACTTCATTTTAAAGCCTTTGATAAGGGCTCCAGTGTTGCATTAGTTACAGATGTCATGAGGACAAAACCAAATGTCAGCAGGTTCTTAGAGTAAGGCAGTAAAGCCTTACATACATTCTGTTACCTTAAGATGGATTTTTGTCTTTGTGGCACTCTTGCACAAACCGGAAAGTCAGCTTTTGAATAGGATATGATGCTCATATTAAAAGAAAAGAAGAAGAAACCGGAATCTACAGCAGATATAACAAGTGAAATGTTTTTCCATTTCTGCATTTTTGTTGCTGAAACGGTGGGGTTTTTTGTTGGGATTTTTTTTTTTGGCAAAAACACAGTAAGAGAATATTTGGCACAACACTAGTCTCGTACCCTAAACATACATGATGGGCTCCAATAAGCTGTAGATGTATTTGACTGGGAGTAAAGTTGCAGGGTGTGCCCCATAAGCAAGCAATATCCTTTGGATAAAAGCAATATTTAGAAATGGAACTTTCAAGGTCCTTCTGAGCTTCTAAATCTTTTTCTCTCTGACAGGTGTGTTGACACAGAACGTGCTTTTTGAGATCTTGCAAGGTATAACAATATTTAATATTCATTGGGGTTTTGTAGAAAAATATTATATTGCTGCCTGAAAATTGGTATGGGAATATTTATTCATTATATAATAACATGATTAAAAATGGCACTTCAGGAAATTATGAAAACTCCTCCTTACCATGTTTTTCCATGGCTGCTGTTTCATTTCAAATTGAACGTAGGAAGAACCCACGACTATGGTTACCTAATGGTGCCAGAAGAGCACAATCCTCTTTCACCTTTTCTTACACTGCTAATGGTAAAGTATCAATCGCAGTTACTGCTGGGTACCCCTTCGTAATGATGTATGGTGGTTCAGACGTGCATATCTGTAATTAATGAGAGGGAGTTGCATGGCTAATTCCCTGTACACTGCTGACATCCTGTCTGCAGCTTTGTCCCTGATCTTTTACTTACGCGTCTCCAACAGCCGGTTATTGCATTACATCCTTGTATTACATAAATAAAGCCTTGACCTTTGTCCTTTGCAATATTGGTTCAGTGCAGTCTTAATTCAATTTAGAAAAGAAGCCTGAGCATTAAAACCATTTGAATCTCCTTACACACCTCAAACATTGATGGGACGATTTCTGCTTAAGAGAAAGCACTAAGGCTAAGAAATTTTCCTTTTTGTCGTTGACAAATGAGTGCGTGTTCCTTCACATTGAAACTATGCAGGAAGCCCTCTCTGGGCAGGGAGTACACGTCCTCCCCCGCATTGCAAGGCAGTATGGGTCTACAGAAACTGTTAGCAATGCAGTATTTTGTTTATTATTTCATCAAACAATTTTGAAACAATAACCCTTCTGAGGCAAGTTCCTCTCCCTGCTGCAGGCAAATCTCCAGTACTTTTCTTATTTTTCCCCATTACCACATTCTATAGCTTATTTAAGGTTTGTGTGTGTGCATCCTCCTTGATAAAACCAGGTTGACACTAGAAATATTGCAGTGCATTAAGACAGACAGCAGCTCATGGGTATACTGGTGTTGGAAGCTCAGGTCCTCTCAAGGAAAGGTCTGATCTCTTTTCCCTGTCACCATCCGTGTGGTTGTGTTGGGTTTTTTTGCAATGTGTGTTTTAAACATGGAGGTAAAACAGGGTGCTTATATCTCTGAGTGTCTAAACCCTGTTAAGGTTGAGCTTCAGTTCCTCACTGATTAAAAATGGGGATAAAGGTGCTCAATTATCTTCTGTGGATATTGTGGGATAAATTCATTAAAGATTTGGAGTATTAGAGCTAGGCACAATCTGGCTTTTATTAAAATCATCATGATTGTAATGCTGATAGTACCTCCGTGCAAATCCTAGCAAAAGCAGTTTTTTAATAATGAGGAGAAACAGATCCCCTAATTATCCAGGACAACTCAAATTAGCATCACAAATAACTGCTAAAAGTTGAGACTGCATGATGTGAAGTGTAATTGATTTTTAGTAGGGTAGGGTACAGCTGCTGTTAAATGATGTACAATGTCGTTTTCTCCTGCTGAATGTTTAGCAATATTTTGAAGAAACCTGCATGTGATTTATACCATTGCTAGAGATTTGGGGGAGCAGAAGTCTAAGAGAAACAAGAAAAGGAAAACAAACAGTTTGCTTGAATTTTTCATGCATTGCCACTTCCACTTTTTCTTTTTTAATGACAAATGGCTTTGAATCAATTTTATATTATTTGCAGATTTTAAACTGGATGCAGTTACAAAATCAGAACTAAGAATTTTTATTTTTTATTTTACTCTTCATTTCAGATTTTTACCCTTAGTAGAGAAAAAAGGATTCCTAGCAAACCTATACTTCTCCTTTGGGAGAAATAAAATAAACCTTGAGCACTGATAAACTGATTTACTCCATTTAGATTCCCCCTGCCCCTCACCTTTGGGACAGTTATGTGATTGCATGAAGCTGCCTGGATTCCATGTAAATGACACGTCTCTGGCATATGGGAGTTTTTGTAAATCATTTAAAGCAAGGCATTCTTATATGCTTGGCAGAGGAAGGATACAGAAAGCTTTTGTACCTCAGTTGCATCAAACTGAATATTTCCTTAATCACCCTGGAGAAGAATGCACTTGATTGCATTCTGTGAGTTGTGCAGTTATTGTTTCTGGGTAGACCTGGTGGGTAATGAATGACCTGACTCCTAACTGCCACTACCCAGCCACCCCCTCAAATCCACCAGCTTTTCTCCCTTGGGCAAGACCTGCTGCACTGGAGTAGTAATTGTGCAATAGTCAAAAGAAAAGAATGTGAGGGAATAGCCATTAATAAAAAAGCTGGCAGCCTCCTGTGAGGAGAGCTATTTTCACATGAAAATCTTCTCCACTGTAATGAAGCCTTGCTTCATTTGAAGTCTTAGCAGGTAATTGCACAGGTGATTTCCAGGTAAAGATTTTTTTTTTCCCCTGAATGAAGGGTGAATACTCTCTATTTAAAAACAGACAAAAAGCCCAAACTGTCAAAGAATTAGCACCTAGTTCAGAAGTTTAATGCTTTCAGTTTTTCACTAATAAGATGGTAAAAAGACAGTAACTCTTAATATAACAGATTATTAATCCTCCAGAAGAGGGAAACTGATGAAAGCTTGTGACTATTTCCGCATATGGCTATGTGGTGACATACTTAATTTTGAAGTCTTTCAAATCTGAATCTTTCCCTCCCCTTTTTCATTTACAGAAAACAGTGAAGGTAAGGCCAGAACTTTAAAACGAGATATTGTGCTGTCATCAATTTAGATATTTTCCTGGGAAATATTACTAAAAATATTAAGGGGAAGAAACACATTTCTCCATTTTAGTACACTCAGTTTTCACTCATAAGCTCCAATATTAAAGTAGTCGCTTTAATTAATCTATTCTCAATCCTCAATCAAAAATGGTGGAGAGGAGCCCTGTTCTGCTGGGGTATTAAACTGACAGAGTCAGAGTACCAGAAAGCTCAGAGGAATCACAATCCTTGGCCTCGGTTTATGAGCTACTTACCAATTTGACAAATGTAATGCCAATTTGACAAATGCACCTTTTTCAGTGAAGGACTCATTCTGATGCAATTGTGTTTTCTGACAGTGGGGAGAAAGGAGTTAAAACTGCTGATGATGCTTTCCCTCTGAAGAAAGAGCAGTGATGCATCTGCAGCCAGCCTTTCCCTGGTGCTTCAGTGCACAGTGCTCAGCACAGAAGGGATAAGCCTCTCCCAGGAGGCAGACAGGGTAATGCTATTAATTGGGAGCAAGAAATGCACATCCCATTTTGGAGCAGCCACTAGAAAGCGATGCGTGACAATCCTAAACCAACAGGATGAACACATCTCATTCCTACTGAGCTCTACAAGCATGTGGGGACAGAGCTTTACTCATCCTATTTTCATTGAATCTGTGTGTTAGAGGCTTTATTTTCACCACGGTCAGCAAAATCTCTGGATATACATGTCTGCACAACACAGGTGCAAGCATTTGGTTTATCATCCGCATCTGGAAGTGTGGCGGCCTGGGCTGGGAGCCGTGGTTTGTGTGCTGAGGAGTGGAACTTGGGCTGAGTGACGCAAACAAAAAGGGACTTCCCAGCTGCAAACACTTCGCATCTGGTGGGACCCAAGCAAGTACATGGCTGCCTCTGCCCATATGTGTAGATATATCAAATGTAAACATGAATCTAGTTAATTTTCACATACTTGTTACAGCTTCCCCTGTCTCAGCAGAGGCCTCCGAGAGCCCTCCTCCTTCTTGATCTTGCTGGGAAAGCCTGGATTTATGACAACTTAGACTGTTCCTTGGATGCACACTAGGGTGCCAGACGTGGGACAGTAGCTTCGTCGCAGCAAAGGAGAGAGATGAGCCAGGCTGGGGACAGATTCAGCCTCATCAATCCATATTGTCATCTTAATTTATCAGCCACTGCCACAGAGAACAGGGAGCCAGACTGATAGAAGGGGAAGGCTTCTTTAAAGAAAGACTCAGGAGGTCATAAAATGTCCTAAACGGGGAGGAAGGGCTTAGTTGTCAATCAGTGCTTTCCTGCTCACAGTGTTCCTGGCATGGCTATCTAGATAAGCACATCCCTAAATACAGTATCTGGGACGGAAGTGATTTGTCTCTCTGGCTTGATGCTTGCTCTTTAAACCAGAACCACGGAAGAGGAAAACATCAATGATTTCTCGTATGTGTACTAAACGCACAGGTTGTGATTTTTTTTTCCCCTGTGGGTATCTGGGGTCTACTGGAAGCAGCAGCAGCAGCGCTCCGCTAGTACAGCAGGTAGCCAAACATCAGGAGAGGAAAGCAAAGAATGGAAAAGTTGCTTGGCTGTGCATGGGGATCTGTGAGTCCTGCCAAGGTTCAGGATGCCAGGGTGCGGTGCTGTGCCAGGGCAGTGGCCCTCGGTGCTGGGACCGGGCTCTCCTTCCTGTGAGTGGGTGTATGCGACAATGGCCCCAACCTGGCCAGTGAATCATAGCCTGGACTCGCCCTGCAATCAGCACTGCAGCGCTCGGGAAATGAGCCACCTGTCCCACTTCCTCTCATTTAACAGGTTTATTTTTAAGTGGAAAAGGCTACGAGATTTGTTGCTTTCTCTCAGGGACTTCATGTTCTCTGGAGTTCCCTGAAGGATGGGGTGAGGTATGAGCAGCCTCAAGGACTTTCCTTTGGGAACCACATCTTCACTCAGCACCAGGCCCAAAGCCGAGGCTGTTTATGGGATACACATGAACCAAACTACCGAGAGCATGGCAGAATTTCCTGATGCTATCTGAGCTTCCTTCCACCATGTTCCCAAAGACAGCAGTGGAAACTGCTGCTGAACAAAAAACCCCAGGTCCTGGCTCTGCTGAGCCTGTGTTCTCCACATCTGCATCTGGTGACTGTCACTGTGGTTCTAGTGAGCAATGAGGCTCTCAGGCTGGGAGGCAACATCACTGCAGTTAGTTTGGTCTGGGCTTTTGCTGAGATCTACAGAATTTTAGACTGTAAGCCTGCCTCACTGCCCATTTGTGACCATGCACTCTGACACTTTTTCTGCTGGATATTTTGTGTGAGGAGATTGTGAAAGGTCTGTCTGTGGAGCAGTGGATCTTCCTCCAAGCGGTTATTCCTCTCATGGGGAGTATTTGAGATGCTCACAGACTGTCAACAAGCACAAAATAATCCACACTGTGAATCTGATTTTCAAGAGTATTCCTTCATAAAACAGGCCCAGAAACATCAAGGCGATCTAATGTGGTAGATTTTTATTTTCCATGTTTTGAAGAAATGTGTTTTGTTTGTGCTCCTCTATTCAGTGATTTCTCTGTCTCCATCCCACACTTTGTTTCTCTCTGGGAAGACATAATCTAAGGGCTGCCCAGGTGCTGCAGGTCTGGATCTGGGACTGTACCTAAGTGAGATGTGTCTATGAGGTGACGCTGTTTTGGGGACCTGAAGTGGTTTGTCTGTGGCACAGCATTGCTCTGTGCAGATGTGCTGGTTTCCTTACCTATCTGTCTTGGGAATGTCCAGCACACCTCTGCATTACCTGGCGTAGGCATGCCTATGTTTGCCAAACACCAGCAATAATTAATGATTAAGTAGGAAACAAAGGAATGCATCTAAGATCCTTTCTCAGAGCAGTTCAAGGTCTATCCATGCTTACAGCCCCCTCCTTTTATTCTACTCTTCTCTCTAGATACACTAACTTACTTTAGCACCAATGAATTCATGTGTTTCAACCTGCTTGCCCATCCTCTTTTTTTTCTCCACGTCAGAATAGCTTTGGGAGGTGGTTCTTTAACTCTCGTTGAACTTTTGCCAAACCAGTAGTGTTCTCAGAGAGGAATGTTGAGTGTTCAACTACAATAAATTTTAGTCAGAAAAAGAATAAATAGCACACCACCACATGTGCCAGAACAAAACCTGTCTTTGTGGTGTTTGGGTAGGTTTTAACCATAGCTCCACTTAAAGGATGTGTACATTATACTGTTTTCTGTGGGGGAGGGAGGGAAAGGGGACTCTCCCAAAGCTGGAAATGATGCACACAATTTCATTTCACCTCTGCATAGGTGTGAGTGTAGGTAACTTGGAGAGATTGGTCTTACCTGCATGTCCTTCATTTTTACCTGCTTATCACTGTTTGCAAAGCAAAGCTCTGCAGATCCACAAGTAAAGACAAACTGAACTGAACATAAAATACCAGATGCTGTCACTTCTGTGATCTCAGAAGCATAGAAGGGTTTGGGTTGGAACAGACCTGAAGACCATCGCTTTCCAACCCCCTGCCATGGGCAGGGACACCTTCCACTACAGCAGGTTGCTCAAAGCCCCATGCAATCTGGCCTTGAACACTTCCAGGGTATGGGGCATCCACAGGTTTTTGCGTTTTCTGGGCAACCTGTGCCAGGGCCTCACCACCCTCCCAGTAAAGAATTACCTATCTGCTGTGACTAAAATCTTGATGGTTTTTTTTTACGTTTAAATCCTTTTACAAGGCCTGAAGTTTTCACCAATGAACAAGACAGAGATCTGCAGACACCCGTCTAAACTCAAGTTATTCTGGATTTCTGATCTTTCCTCTCTCCACCTTTTCGCCCTATTTTTAAATATCCTTATAAATCCTTATTTCAGCCATTGTTAAGGAGGTCACTAACAATATTAACATAAACCATGTAAACCAGGCAGCATTACATAATGGCAATATCTGACACTATGCATTGATATTTCTAGCTATGATAGTTTCATTCTCCTTTCTTGAATTTTATTTTGTTTGGACTGTACCCATTCTTTCCTTTTTAATGTTCGGGTTTTTTCCAGTTGATGAATGTAGGATTTCATTCTCTGTCTTACAAAATGTGAACCAGCCTGGCTTTTCTCATTAACTTCTTTCTTAGCATAAGTACCACCACCTGTAACATTCATCATGTGAGCAGCAGCATGACGCTGCGAGCTGGATATATTGGATAACCCATATTCCCTCTTAAATGCCAGGATGGAAAGATACTGCAAGTTCAGCTTTCAGGACAGGGTTTAGGGGTTTTTTCTCCAATTATTTTGCAGGAGTGCAATAAAAAATAGTTAGGAAACTACTTTTAAGAGGCTGAAATTCAGAGGAGATTAAACTCAGGCTCATTTGGCACAGGGAAGCCAAGCAACCAGGCAGGACTGGAATTTTCTAGTTGGTAAGAATGGTTAGAGTAAAATCAAAAGAGGAGGGTCTTTTATTCAAAGTCATGCAATTTATTACTCCACTACAGGTTTGCCAGAAGAATGTAATACCTTGCTGTAATGGTAGCTAGGAAAATTCTTTAACGCTTTAAAGCAGGATGTGCAGTTCATGCTGGTTACTGAGTGATAAATGATACAGGCTGCACAGAAAAACTATACAAACACATTATTTCAGCTAGTACAGCAAAGCTCTTCAGATATAAATTAAAAATAACCGCAGTCTTGTGGTCCTTGTCAGTTATTTACAAGCCTCTTGAAATACTTTATCTGCCTTTCTCATAAGAAATTAGACAATTAGAGTATAAGTCTGAAGCCAGAGAACATAAAATAGTGAATCATTATGGCATCATTACGTGGGAAGTAGGAACAAGGGGAAGGCCCAAAGAAAACACAAAGGTTTTTCATCTTCAGGAAATCTATTTTAAGTTGAATTGTAATAAAAGCCTTATTTAAGTTTAACGTAATACTGAGGAAAAGGCAGTTGCACAATGAAGAGGTGTTTGCAGTCTGAAATTCAACTTCATGCTGTTCGGGATATTTCTAAACAATAAAAAAATATTTTCCTGTCATTGAACTAGTCACAAATTTTTCTATAGGGGTATCTTTCACGAAAGAGAAAGATAAATGTGGTCTGGAAGTCCAGTGACTCAGGAGTTTCCTAAAGATGGGGAAAAAAGGAAATACATCAGTGTATATGCAGTTCTTACTAACTCTTAAATGCATAGTAAATGTATGATATGTATTTAAGTATCTTCGAAAATATATTGTGTAACAACTATCATAAGAAAGTCCTGCAGGACCAATATAGTTGGAATTTTGAGTGTTGTGTGTATTCTTGTTTTGGTTTGGGTTTTTTTCACAATATGAATATTGACTTGAGTTAATTTCTTCTGATGCCGTATTGGAGCACATTTCGAAATAATGTGTTTTGGTTTTCTTTTCAGGGTCAAAATTCCAGCTTGGTTAAAAAGCATTACATTCCCTATAAACCAAATCTGACATTCAAAATATGTCCAGCTCCCCTGAGCATCAGAAGGAGGAGGGATCAGCAAGTCTCAGGCTTGATCCTAATTTGACAATTTTAAGGTAACATCTTTTGACATTGTCTATAGCAGATGCAGATAAAATGAGCCACTGGTCTTCAGGAAAGGAGTTGTTGATATCCTATTCTGCTTGTGCTCTATAAAAGATGAAATCAGAAAACTGATCCTCACACTCACCAAAAATTGCAGTCTGATCACGACAGGCAGGACTGATGGCTTTGATTGCTGAACTCTTCAGTCCTCTCCACAGCTGCACTGCTATTCACTGGAGCAATTGGCCATCATACCTGGGCAATATTCTGTCACGTAAAAAAAAAAAGTCCATTTAACTTTTAAATTTAATTATTTCTTCTTTTAACTAAATTGTGTCAAGGCAAGGAAAATTGTGTGGAAAAGACACTATTTGAACAGACTCAGGTTTGCTAAAACCCAGTGACTCTTTTAAGGATACCTATGTATCCTGTATTTACTATTGGCCAGTCCTAAGAATGTGATTATACTTGAGTTTGCACCTGAGTACCCACCTGAAGAATGAGAACCTAGTATTTTTCCTGACCTCATATGTGCTGTAAGGCAAAAAATGGCTGAAATTTTATTTTGCGAAGGATGAGAATGCTCTTGAGGCAGTTAACGTAGTTCAAAATATGTCATTCTTGATTTGGGAAATGGCAGGGTTGAGAACTGAATATTTTGGGTAAATGGAGTACCGGGTCACCAGGTCTAAATGAAACACAGCTGAGAAATGTATAGGTAATAATGACAGCTGGCAATGACATGCCACTGTTCACAAAGGACAAGTTATAGCAAATTGAGTCAAGAAAAGCAAATCCTTGATGTCACTCTGAAAGAAATTAGAAGCAATTTTAGAATATTCAGCTTGGATTCAGAGCAAAACATATTATTTCTAATAAGGATGTGAACATTTTAACATCACCCTTTGTATGGACTCACACCACTTACAAAAATGGTGAGGAACCTCACACCATCCTATTGAGAGGTGAAGGCAATAGAGATGCTGAGCAAGAGGAGTTGTTGAGCAAGTTCATTTTCCAGTTTAGAAACACCAAACAGCTTCTCAGAGTAAGTGTTAGTTATTTCCTTTCTTGAGTTGTGCCTATCTTTGAATCCTTTCCTCTCAATAAACACATAGGCTTCACTGTGAGGAAAGGTCTAAGTCATGAAATGTGAATAATACTAACTTACACGTTTCTAAGGGCCCGAGAAAGAGGATCCATCATGCAAGGTGCTGTCTAAACATGTAACCAGTACTTAGAGTCTGAGTAAATAAAACAGGAACAGAAAAGTTCAGTGACTCGCAACAACCCATGAGAAGAAGCAACTGACTGGAGTCAGTCCAGCTGCTCTGAAATCTCATCCATTGCCTTTTCCACTGGATAGCTGTACTGACATCTTGGATCGTGCAAAAACTATTGGATGATATATACCAAATGGGAGGCTTATCACAGTTATCTCTGCAATGTCTGGCACCAGAAGGATTTAAAAAACAGACATCAAATTTTGGAGGCATAGCTCTCTCTCGAGCATGTCTGTTCAGCGCAGTAATGCATAACTGCTTGATTATCGTCAATGAAATCCTCATGCTGCTATTCATCTCTACCTGTCTCCAAATACGTTGAGATCGGTGTCTAGATTTATTTCTTGTTCTTGGTCTCAGGTGTAGCAATTAAAGAAATGTTCTGTATTGCTGAGAGCACCAGATGTGTGCAGTGGAGCATCCTATACTGACAAGCATTTTGCTTTTAATAGTTCCTTTGGGTGCACATTGGCTTCTGGTTTTATTTTTCTGTTTATACTTTGTTTTTTCTGTTTTATGGCACTATTTCCTCAATGGGGTTTTTCTGTTTCTTGCCTTGGAGAATGGTTTGAGGTAGCATGGATTATGGCACAGCAGCATTTAGAGTTGTCTCCTGGTTTTGTTTTCAGTTTTTTAAGGTCATTCTGAGTTCTCCATTTGACTGCTCCTGTATGGAATAAACAACGAAAAATATCCACTGATTCTGAAACCTGAATTGTGAATCGTGCTGATGTCTTCCTGGACCATCTCGATGTCTCTCGTCTTTCTGGACCTGGGACTTCTCTACACGTTTCTAAGGGCCCATATTCTAGACTTAGAATATACGACAAGATTTCTTCAGGAGCAAGGCTTTTTAGTCACAGAAATTGCAAACCTTCTTTCGCCTGCACCCTAGAAATGGTGGGCACCTAGAAGGTGGCAGGTGATTTTCCCTCCAAGTCTGTCTGCAGATTTTGTCCTCCAATCAAACTTTCAGATGGTTCTTCACTGCAGAGTGGAACAAGATGCTGAGTTGCAGTCTCAGTGCTGGAGTGCAGCAGCAGGCATATTCTAATGATTTAGAGAAATGTGATCTATTTTTCTTTGGAATACTGTTGGGGTTTAGGATTTTTCCTTTTGTTTCTTTCTCTCAGGGAATTTTCTCCCATACGGTGGTAGGAGACAATAATGACCGGGTACTTAAGAGAGACAAAAGTTGCCAGACCTCAGTGGAGGGGTGCAGCTGGCTACTTTCTCTTTACCTGGGGGTTTCTCTGGGAAGGGCAGAGATATGGTGAGATTTGGACTGGGAGAAGGGGTTGGGTGCAGCGTCGAGCACTCTCTTGCTCTCTCGACTTCAGAGGAGGGTCAAGCTGCGGCTTGGCG